>PJEM01007878.1:0-89625 GCA_004023845.1 Helogale parvula | reverse complement strand
GTTATTTGAGGATTGATACTGGGGGCCCCGGCTCATTGAATCTGAATCTTAGGGAGCCTCTACATGGCTGGAGACACAGAGAATCTACAACAAAGCCAAGAGGATGTCTAAATATTGTGTTGAAACTCTGAGGGAAGGAGATATCAGAACATTTCCACCAATCCAGGAAAAGGTAAATGGAAAATAACACAAAGCTTCTCATTTCTACTAATTTAAGATGTATGAAATTCAGTTCATTGTTTGTATTGTTTTATTTTAGAAACTCTGAATGGGTCTTTTCTTTCCATGAGATCTTAATTTTTTCACCCCCAAACTCCCTGGAGGTATTGAGGAACTGAACCATGGGGGCCTTCTGTATATCTTAACTCCTCTTGTGGAGAGCTTTAGCCTGGCCAGGATGACTCCAGGCTCCAGGAGTGCCGTCCGCCCATCCTCCTTGCAGACACGGGAGGGCAGTGCAAAAGCAGGTTTCTTTTCCCTGGACTCGTCATCTCTCCCAAGGTGTCACAATACTCCCACTCCTGCCTCGCCAACTGTAGCATTTCCTGTTCCTAGTGTCAGTTCCCTATTCTTTGAAGTATCCCCAGTAGAAACGGGATACGTTACCGACATGAAATTGAAATCCTTCTAGTTCCCCAGCACAATACAGAAAACGGTTTACACATGTCAAAACTGTGCAAGAGGGGAACTGGGAGGTGTGGTAGGATCACTGAAATGCAGGAATTTTCGACCTTTGGGGAGTTGTAAGTCCTTTGAGAATCTGATGAAAGTTATGGATCCTTTCCCCAGAGAGAGGTACATACACCCTCACAATCTTGCATACAATTTTGGGGCATTCAGGAACACGTTAAGGATCTCTGCTGGAATATGTTTGTTGAAGAACTTTACCAAGATTTGGATAGGATGAGAAATATTAAAGGCGCTCCCGCCTATGAATTTGTTATTAAAAATGAAACAAGTTTCCCGAATGCACACCCCATCACAGACTTCGATTATATGCTTTGACATGTACTTTATTAATTTATGACACTAAGTCAGTATGTAGGCTATTAGAGATCACAAAATAGGATCATTCAGTATTTGCTGAGAGTGGTTTTGAGGTCATTAGGTTTCTAATGAAAATATGTGGGTGTACAGTTAGAAAAATGAGAAGTAGTTCAAGTTAGTTAAAGGGGGAAAACCATGGGCTTTAACCTGATATTTCCAAAGTGCCATGACCGTCTTTTTAAAATATAGGACCACATCTCCCCCCACTCCCCCACTTCTGTGTGCTGTCTTCTCCCCTCCCCAACCTCTCCGAACTCTGATAGCATCTGCCGTGACGGGAAAAATCCTGGGCTATGGGCAGAGGGACAGTGCCTACAGGCTACCTGTGTCGATGACTGCCCCATGGGCCATGACCTATTACAGAAGCCACACATGGAACTGGTAGGGGCAGAGTGGATCTCCCGGTGTTCGCCTGAAAGAGACAGGATTTGGGGGACACACATTGGGGCCTGAGAGGATTTACTGAATCATCTTCCAGCCAGTGACCTCCAGAGGCCACATCAGCTTCCTGGGGGAAGGGCGCTAACATTTAAATGGAACTGCAGCAGAACCGAGACCTTGAACTTCCCCCTCTTGCGGTTGGCAGGCTATGCATGTAAGGGTAATAATCAATGAGATGCACCAGCGGACCTGCTTTCCTTCTGACCAGCTCTCTCCTCCCCTCTAATCCGTGCGACAGCCCAGAAACACACTTGAATGTGGTAGCCGAATGGCTCAGTGCGGATTAATCTAGCGGCTCAGCTTCTCGTCTATATAATGGAGACAATAATAGTATGTATGTCATAGGTTATTGTGAAAATTAAGTGAAATAATGCAAGTAAGTGAGGGATTTAGTACAGTGCTTATTGCCTAGTAAATAGTTATAAATGGTCACCATTTTTGTAGCTATTTGGGCATCTATGCTTCCCTACCAGGCTGATTATAAACTTCCAAAAGTCAGGATGCCTCCTATTTTTACCACAGAGCTTATATGAAATGGGCTTTTAGAAGTAGTTTTGAATGAATAAATGAATAGCAGCATTAGTGAATGAGGCAATGAGTGAAGATGGGTTGAAAAATCAATGTTTTGAGTACACGTGGATAGTTTTCCCATACATACATACATGTGTGTACGCGTGCGCACATGCTGGACCCACTGACTAGACTGTTCTCTTTGACTTTGCCCAGCCACTGACTATTTCTCACCTTTTAGCTACCACCTTAACACAAGCTCTTTAGAAGACTTTCCATATGGGGCGCCTGGGTGGCTCAGTCGGTTAAGTGCCTGACTCTTGATTTCAGCTCAGGTCACAGTCTCACGCTCTTGGGATGGAGTCCCAAGTTGGCTCTGCATTTATAGTGAGGAGCCTGTGCTTGCTTCGGCAGCACATATACTAGAGTGAGGAGCCTGCTTGGGATTCTCTCTCCCTCTCTCTCCCCTTTCTCTCTCTCTCTCTCTTTCAGGATAAATAAACATTAAAAAAAATAAGAAAGAAAGGCCTTCTGTAACGACCCCTATCCAAATGAGTGTCCTTGCTCCTGGCCCCGCTAGTTATATTTTCTACCACTACCCTTTGTTTAGAGCACTTACATGCTTTATAATCCATTTATATGATTTACATATCATGAAGTATGTAATTATATAGCTATTTGCTTTTGTAACCTTGTTTATTTCTGACTGCGTAATAAGTTCTATCACAACAGAGAACTGTTTTCTTCATGAACCCAGGGAGAGGCAATGGGTAGAGCAGTGTAAGGGGTAGAGCTAGGGATTTGAACCCCCGCGGTCTGACTCCAGGGACTGCCTGCCTCCACACCCTGGCTCTGCCACTTACGTGACCTAAGACGAGTTATTTAACTTCTCATTTTAGTTTTCTCATCTTCTAATCGGGGATAGTAATAGTTCTTTCCTCCTGTTACTGCCCTTCTGCCCCAGGCATCTGGGTTTCCTGCCCTGGCCCTTGTGTTTTAGAGGGCGATGCTCAACACACCACTCTGGCTAGATCCCACCCCCAGGCAAGCCATCTCTCAGGCCAAAGGAACATATCCGTACCTGCCTCTTTCAGATCATACTTCTGCTCCCTGAGATCCTGGGACTCCCCTACCCAGGTGACTCCAAGCATGCTTCCAGAGTCACGTGGATTTCTCCCCCAGGCCCATCCTTTCAAAGGTAGACTGTAGCACCAGGGTGCACATCCAGAAACCTTACGGTAGCTGAAGATCTGCTATTTGCAGAATGGGAAGGTGGACACAGCGTGGCTCTTTTGTCGGAGATGTCCCCAGGGGCTGATCCAAGACTCCTTTTGCGGTGCCAGGTGTGTTGCAGGTGGGAAAAGATAGGTAGGCCAGGGTCCTCTAGTTTATTCTTGCTTTTAACCCGGCAAAATGCTAGAGACAGGCCAGTACCTCTTCGATTATGATGAGGATTAAATGAGATATGACATGGAAAGCCTTTGGAAAATGCTTGATATACTGTAAAGTGCTCAGTCAATATAGGCTATTTATTACGTATCCAGTTAACTTAGCACAGGGTCTAGTGCATTGTAGGGGTTTAGTCATTTGTCGAAAGAATGAATGGATGAATGATAGCTTGAACTACTAGCTCGTTAATTGGGGCCCGTCTTGCTTCTGTTGCTAGGTAAAATCATCTGTGTATTTGACTGAAAGCGTTCTTTGTTGTAGTCATTGTTGGCTGAAAGTAAGAAATACTGGCTTGATATTCACAGTTAAGTATGAATAGCAAACTTGCTATCAGGGAAAAGGTCTTAGGTGTTGATTTCACAAAATGACAGAGTTCAGAAAGGGTCTGTATCTTATTTAAGCTAATGAATTATTTTTCAAGAGATACCACAAGGGATTTGAATTTATGTACTATTAGATGCTCCCTGCTAGCCCAAATCCATTTGCAGCGGGGTACACAATGGCAGGATTTACAGGAGGCTGCTAGGGTTCAAGACCACGTCAGCAGTTTTCCGGCCGCGCAGAGGACGCTTATCGTAAGCAAAGTAGGCGTGCTGCCTGTTAATAGGATTTGAGGTCCCCAAAGCCCAGCTCTGATGGCTGATTAGGGGCCATCAACCTCATGATTTAAATTACTTCTTTGATTCATCAACAAATGTGAAAGGATCGTGGATGTTAGTGGCAGACAGTTAGTGGTCAGTCTCACCTCTGTTGCTTATCAGCTGTGTGATCTTGCACCAATTTCTGAATTTCACTTTCCTCTAGTTTCCTCACCTGTAGCAAGAGATAATGGTACCACTGAGGTGGACTGTTGCCTAGCGCTGGCAGAGAGCCCAGGGTAGTGCCTGGCTGGCAGCAGAGCTCATGATCTCCTTCCCTTCCCCAGTAGTTACCATGTATAGGGCTATGAAACAGACAGAGTATAGCCCGTGTTAAGCTTGTTTTGACAATATAGTTATACAGTCGGTACTGAATATACACTTGCACATCTGATTAATCACGTATCTCACCAATGCATCGTTTATGAGCAAACTTCATAATAACCAATAGCAGGAGAACGTAGCAGATTGCTCTTAAAAGATAATCCAGGGGCGCCTGGGTGGCTCAGTCGGTTAAGCGTCTGGCTTCGGCTCAGGTCATGATCTCGCGGTTCATGGGTTTGAGCCCCACATCAGGCTCTGTGCTGACAGCTCAGAGCCTGGAGCCTGTCTTCGGATACTGTATCTCCCCCTCTCTCTGACCCTCCCTGCTCACGCGATCTTTCTCTCTCTCTCAAAAATAAATAAAAACATTTAAAAAATAAAAAAAGATAATCATTCATTTTGCTTAAGGCTCCTACAATGCCATTTTATTAAATATATTTGTGTTCACATTAAGAACAGAATTGCTATTTTATCATTAAAGCAGGTTGAAAAAATATACATAAAATGTTTTAGAAATAAAACAAAACTCTATTTTAGTTCTGATTTCTCCAAACCACTCTTTCGGAAATTAAAAAAATTTAAAAAACCCCACTAAGTCTATTTTGCATCCTTATTAAGCCAACATCGGGGCTCTTGGGTGGCTCAGTCAGTTAAGTGTCTCACTCTTGATTTCAGCTCACAGTTGTGGAATTGACCTCATGTCAGGCTCTGCGCTGGGCGTGGAGCCTGCTTGGGATTCTCTCTCCCTCTCTCCCTTCCCCACTTCTGCTCATACACATGCACTCTCTGTCTTTCACAATAAATAAATAAACATTAAAAAAAACCCCAACATCTATGGAACTGCTTCAGAGCCCTTTTGGCACAGGTTGGCAAAGATTACACACTCTTCTCTCCTGGGCTCATTGCCCTCTGCATAGCATTCTCCCTCACTTTATCTCCACTGAATCCTGCCCTTAAGAAAGGGGAACCATCTGAGACTCAATTTCAATAAATCTGGAGCAGTGAGCTGAGAGCCAACAGGGAAGTTTTACTCCCTGGGTGATCTTTTGCATCGCCCAGGGCAGTGCCCCCAATGGGAGGTGATTTCAAGGACCTGAGCCTCCTATTCCTTCCCTAAAGAGAATCAGGGTCTCATTTGCTTACCAGAATGTGGACAATTCCTTTTTATCATGAGATAACTTGGAAATGCAGATGCCTTTTTAGAGAACTAAAGCTTGTGATAAAAAATGAAATGACTGAACTTAGTTACGTTGTTGGCAGTAACTTTGTGAAGGATACAGAAGGTGGGGGAAAAAAGAGTAGAGAGCATGATGCTTATGGAGAAGAAAAGCCTGGGGCCAGAGCCAATTGGGAACTCAGTGGAAAATGTCTGCTGGCTGTCGTTTTAGTTTTAGTTTTTTCAAGTTGATTATTTTACTTATTTATTAAAATTTTTTAAATTTATTTTTTAATTTACATCCAAGTTAGTTGGCATACAGTGCTATAATGATTTCAAGAGTAGATTCAAGTGATTCGTTCCCTGGGTGTAACACCGAGTGCTCATCTCAACAAGTAGCTTCCTAATGCCCCTTACCCATTTAGCCCATCCCCCCACCACAACCCTTCCAGCAACCCTGTTTGTTTTCTGTAATTAAGAGTCTCGTATGTTTTGTCCCCCTCCTTGTTTTTGTATTATTTCTGCTTCTCTTCCCTATGTTTATCTGTTTTAAACTCTTTATATGAGTGAAGTCATATTATATTTGTCTTTCTCTGACTGGTTAATTTCACTCAGCAGAGTACCCTCCAGGTCCATCCATCCGTAGTTGCAGATGGCAAATTTTCATTCTTTTTGCTTGCTGAATAACAGCCGATGGACAGTTGGGCTCTTTCCCTCCTTCGGCTATTGTCAAAAGCGCTGGTATAAATATCGGGGTGCATGTGCCCCTTTGAAACAGCACACTTGTTTCCCTTGGATAGATACCTAGCAGTGCAGTTGCTGGGTTGAAGGGTAGTTCTATTTTTAATTTTTTGAGAAACCTCAATACTATTTTCTAGTCCTCTGGCTGTAGTTTTAAATCAGAATCTGAAATTTTGAAATTCTTTAGTGCTAGCAGTGGGCTTTTCATTTAAACAAGAAAAAAACTCCGCACACCAGCGTAAACACACAAAATGGACCTTATATATCCACTTAGTGCTGCTTTGCAGCCATTTAATGAACATGCATGGTATTGACTTCAGGGTCCATTATGGACATCAACACAGCCTGGATCATTGTGTGTGTGTGTGTGTATGTGTATTGACAGTCTGATTTTCAAGACTTTCTCATAGCTTTTAGTAGTATTTTTTGGACTTCTCTTCATTAAGGATTTTAAAAGCAAAGGTCTTTGCTTACATTGAAAGTGCTACTTTTCCTAGCATCAGAGTTCCTTGCTAATGGCTTTCTGAATACCATTTTCATTATTTAATTTTTATAGAACTCTACTTCCTTTATTATTACATTTGCCTTTGTAATATGTACAATCTGTTGGCTACATATTGCTAGGTTTTAAATCTTTTTCCTGTTTACCATTAATAAGAAATGGTTGCTGATTCATTTGCTTTGCAGAATAAATCACTAACCTCACCCGTGTGCAACAGAAAAATGGCAGGTATATCTCCTGATTATCCTCCCTAGCTGTTTTGCTCTGGTCTTTCTCTTTTCCTCTACACTGTGAAGATATAATGTCCTCTGGTTATAGAGAAGAAACACACATAAGGGTAAGGCTATTTGGATTTTATAAATGTAATAGTGATCCCAAGGTGCCTGGGTGGCTCAGTCGGTTGAGCATCTGACTTTGGCTCAGGGCATGATCTCGAGGTTCAAAAGTTCGAGCTCCGTGTCTGGCTAAGTGCTAACAGCTCAGAGTCTGGAGCCTCCTTCAGATTCTGTGTCTCTTTCCATCTTCTGCTTGCACTCTGTCTGTCTCTCTCTCTCTCAAAAATAAGTAAACATTAAAAATCTTTTTAAAAATTTTTTTATGTTTTTTATTTATTTTTGAGAGATGGAGAGAGACAGTGCGAGCAGGGGATGGTCAGAGAGAGAGGGAGACACAGAATCTGAAGACAGGCTCCACGCTCGGAGCTGTCAGCACAGAGCCTGATGCGGGGCTTGAACCCATGAACCGTAAGATCATGACCTGAGCCGAAGCCAGACGCTTAACCGACTGAGCCACCTAAGCGCCCCTAAAAAAATTTTTTTTTAATTTAATAGTAATCCTTTGCTTAGTTAATAACAGTAATGTATATAACACTTGACACTTTACTAAAGGCCTTCACGTATGTTATGTTGTTTGACTCCTGAAGGGTTGTTCTAATTATTATCCCATTTGGTAAATGTGACCTGCCCAAGTTCATGATCAGTCAGTGACTGAGGCCACCCCTACTTTCCTTTAATCAGGCTCTTTTCTATCTTCACCAAAATTCGTTTTCTAGTCCCAAAGGGTTTTAGCTACAACACTTTTCTCTTGCCCTTCAGGGCTAAGGGCACTTGAGAGAGGGGTGTATCCTGGTGCCCATTTCCTCACGTTGAATTCATTCTTCAGCTCTCTGAAATCCAAGGTTGGTGTCCATCACCACGCTGGACCGACTTAGTAAGAGTCGCAGTAGCCTTCTGGTTGTTACGTGCCGTGAATCTTTTTTTTTTTTTAATTTTAAGTTTATTTATGTGCTGTGAGTCTTCTTTAAACATTTTTTTAAAGTTTATTTATTTATTTTGAGAGAATGAGAGAGAGTGTGAGTGGGTGAGGGGCAGAGAAAGAGGGAGAGAGAGAATCCCAAGCAGGCTCCACACTATAAGTATGGAGCCCAGTGTGGGGCTTGAACTCACAAACGACAAGATCATAACCTGAGTCATAATCAAGAGCTGGGCGTTCAACTGACTGAGCCACCCAGGCATCCCCAGTGTCTCTGAAGTGGATCTCCATGTCTAGTGTGGCCAGGCCAGGCCTTTCTCTCAGGCTCCAAACCCAAGAACCCACAACCCCTTTAGCTTCATTCAGAGGCCTCCAAGGCACTTCAGACCCTTCCTGTTTGTAACTGAACTTCCTTTGTCCCTCAAAGCTCGCTCTCATCTTGTGCTTCCTCTCTCAGGAAACAGCACTACCGGTTCACGCCAGAAACCGGAAGTTCTTCTCTGACCTCCCATTTGCACTCACTTTTCATATGTATTATGTTCCCAGCTACTGCTAACTCTATCTCCTACGTATCTTTTCAGTCCCTCTTTCCCTCTTCCCCGCCATTAGCTTAGTTCAGGTCATCATTGCCTCCCTGGATTGCTGCAGATCCCAAACTGTGGCCTCCTTAAAGCTCTTCCACAGCCCCCTATTGTTTTCAGAATCAATTTTAACATCTGATAAGGCTTTCAAAACCCAGTGCTTGCTACCACCCCTCGCCCACTCCCCTCTTTCTCTTCTGGTGCCGTATGCCATAGCTATGCTATACATGAGGTTAGCTTCTGTCCTTCCTTCTTGACCCAGAGTTTGCCTTCTGGGTCTGCACTTGGAGGGCTACGTAACTGTCCTGAGGTGCAAGGAAAACAAACAAACAAGAGGTCAAAGGTTAATGTCCCGTGCTACTGGTTGATTATGATACAGTCTACAGACTTTGCCCTTGAGATGCTGGCCATTCCCTTGAAACCCTACAGCCCTAAACCGTGCCTTCAAAATAACAAATGTTGTCCTGCATATTAGGATAAGGGCCGCTCTCTTGATCATTTTGTAGCCTTTTTGAAAATTTTTTTACAATAACTGCTCAATTCTGCTTCTATCCTGCCTGCAGCCCTGCTTTGCTGATTATAAAAAGTCCTGAGTCCCGGGGCTCAGGGCCCCACATTTAGAGAGTTCTGTGTTAACTTCGTGTGGTCCCGGCCGGTAATAAAGACACCCTCAACTCGGCTTCAGTGGCCTCGGTTGGTCTCTGTGTCTCTCCGCATAACAGCTGTATGTGCCTTCATTGTTCTCCACCCTTTCTCACCTTGGGCCTATGCCCATGATGTTCTTTTCACCCAGACATCACTTTTATTTCCTCTCCCAACCCTTTCCTCACTGATTTCACTCCTACTTGTCATCATATCTTTGCCGAGCAACGCCTCTGGGAAGTCCTCCCTCACTCTGCAAACCCAAGTCAGGTGCCTGCTCTCTGGGTGCCCAGGGTCGCTGGGGGTACTTAGTTTCAACACCTTTTGTAGTATGAATTCTGTGGATTCGTAACTGCTTACTTGACGTCTTCTGTCTTACTTGTGGTTGTTGTCTAAGTAAGAGTGGTGTCAGTTATCAGGCAAGTGCTCAATCAGTATTCGTTGAATGGATGAAGTAATGATTCTTTTTAATTTAGTTTAATTTTTTAATGTTTATTTTTCAGAGAGACCAGAGAGGAGGGGGGGAGAGAGAGACACACACAGAATCTGAAGCAGGCTTCAGGCTCTGAGCTGTCAGCACAGCACGATGCAGGGCTTGAACCTATGAGCTGCGAGATCATGACCTGTGCTGAAGTTGGAAGCTTAACCAACTGAGCCACCCAGGCACCCCAATTTAATTTAATTTTTTAAAGTTTATTTATTTGGAGAGAGAGCATGTGGAGAAGGGGCAGAGAGAGAGAGAGAGAGAGAGAGGGAGAGAGAATCCCAAACAGGCTCCATGCTGTCAGCGCAGAGCCCAACGTAGGGCTTTAACTCACGAACTGTGAGATCATGAGCTGAGCTGAAATCGAGTTGGATGCTCAACCAACTAGAGCCACCCAGGTGTCCTTTTAATTTAATTTTTTTAGAGAGAGAGAGAGAGAGAGAGAGAGTGAGCATGAGTTGGGGAGGGGGGGAGAGACAGAGAGAGAGACAGAGAGAGAGTCTTAAGCAGGTTCCATGCCCAGCACAGACCATGATGTGGGCTTGATCCTCCAACCCTGGGATCATGACCTTAGCCGCAACCAAGAGTTGGACGCTCAGTAGACCGAGCCACCCAGCATCCCTGAAGTAATGATTCTCCTAAGGCCCAGGTTCTTTCCTGTGTACCACGGTTGCTTAGCATTCTAGGCACTGTGTGTGATAGGCATTTCAGTAGCATCCAGGCTTAGACAATTCAGATGAATTTTCAGAAAACAGTTGAAGCATGGAAATAAAGTAGTGTAGGGTAAATATTGTAAGCTTGTTCCTATCTTAGGGCCTTTGTACTAACTACTCACCCTCTTTGAAATACTTTCCCTCTGTGTTCACCCATTTTGTTCCTTGTCACTGAGATTTAAGTATAAATATCACTTGCTGCTGTTTCTTTGTTGTTCTTTTGTCTCTCTCTCTCTCTCTTCCCCCAAGAGAGACAAGGGACTCCATCAATCCTGTTCATTGCAGTGTTGTTGATATTCTACAAATATTTGTTGAATTAGTGGAAACACGAATGAATGAATGAACGCTACAGCAGTTGAGGTGACATACTTCCAGGAAAGATAAGGGGAAATGACAAGCTTTTATGTTTTTCAAAAGTAAATAAACCCTCTGTAGTTTCTGTCATTAGACATGTAATCCTGTGTATAGCCTTTTTCTGTGCTATTCCTGATTTTTGCTTTCTTCCAGGGTATGTGGGGAGCTGTTTGATGGACACCATTGGATCACCTTGCTTAAGTGAGGTGCTAAGCATGTGCTAACATTAGCAGAGAAGTGAGCTTTGCCAGAGGTGTAAATGAGTAAGAAAAGTAACCAGGGAACCTACTGAAAGAGACCTTTTAACAAAAGAGGGAGGAATCAGTTTGTATATTTCAGCTTCAGAAAACCTGTTTCAGAGGCTCATAATAAGACTCCCCCATTTAACCCAAAGAGCAACCAGCAAGGTTCAGGTCGGATCACTGGCCGTCGTGTGGGACTTTGGGCAATCGTGGGGGGAAGAGGAGAAGGGAGGTTTGGTTGGAAAGGCAGTGGGATGTGAAAGCGCATTTCTAGTGATCGGGCAGGAACTCTGCCCACAGAGACGTTCTAGTTTCAGAGCCCCTTAATGCCAGTGTTCACTGAAGTCGGTCTGGGAGCAGAACAGTGAGTTTAGTTTGAGACATTTGAGATTAAGGCATCAGTGATATTAATAAAAAACCCAGGGATCTAGGATGGATCTAAGAGATTTCTTAGGCCAGATCCCAGCAGGAATACCAGCATCAAAAGGAGGAAAAGAAGATATGGAACCCTTTGACAGAGACCTAACATTTCTCACTCAAAGAGGCTCAGGATCTTCTGAAGATCACATGCCATTTGGTCATTCCTTTCTGCATTCTTGGAACAGTTGTATCTGTAATTTCTGGGCTTCTAAGCCTTTGGCAGAGTGCTATGCAATAGAAATACAATGGGAGCCACAAATGCGAGCCCACATATAATTTAAAATTTTCTACCAGCAACATTTTAAAAAGGAAGAAAAGGAGCACCTGGGTGGCTCAGTCGGTTAAGCGGATGACTTCGGCCCAAGTCATGATCTCGCAGTTTGTGGTTCAAGCCCCGTGTCGGGCTCTGGGCTGACAGCTCAGAACCTGGAGCCTGCTTCGGATTCTGTGTCTCCCTCTCTCTCCGACCCTCCCCTGCTCACACTACCTCTCTCTGTCTCTCAAAAATAAATAAAAGCATTAAAAGAATTTTTTTAAAGGTAAGAAAAAACCCTAGGTGAACATAATTTCAAAAATTTAGTTAATTTAACCAAATAAATGAAAAAATATTACTATTTCATCCTATAATCAATATACAATTTATTAATGAAATATTGGATAGTGTAGTATGGGTGGCACTTGTATTAGAGTGTATTTGGCAGGACAGTCATGTCCCATCTTCCTGATAGATTTGCAAGGTCCCAATCCCTCTTTGGAGCCCCAGTGCCCCCATGTAGGGCTCTGAGCAAAAATCAGCTCAAATGAGCCCAACTTCTGGAAGGCTTCCTTGATTCTCCTCTTGTAAGGAACCATTTCTTCTTCTTCTGGGTTCCTGTAACACATGCCTTGTATATGTGTGGTGCCAATTCTCAGGTTTTACCTGGTGTTGCATAAATGTCTTGAAACTGCTCTTTCTAGATGTGAGCCCCGCCCACATAGGCAGAATCTATCTTTGGAGACCGCATGGGTGCCTAGCATATTAGCTTTTTCTCAAAGGAGGAGTTCAGTAAATGTTGAATAAATATACATACTAAGCACTTATATCAGTTATTGAGAATTTTGGCAAATGATAGGTAAGTCTGGGCATTGAAGAGAACGTGACAGGTTAGGTACAGGAAAGTGAATTGCCTCAACATTTAAGACTCTTTCTTGGTAGTCAGAGGAGGCACAACAATAAAAAGGAAACAATGTAAAAGGTGGGCTAGTCACCCTCAGTCCTGGGGAGGACAAGTCATTCCTATTTTTCACTTCTCTATTTATTAGGTCCTGCATGCTCATTTAAATATTTTGTCACTGTCTACTTTTACCTGCAATAAATTCAATTCCCTATTTTGTTTGCAGATCATCTTAAAGATACAGAGAAAAAAAGAAAGCAAATATCAGTCTGGGTAGGTAAATTTCCAAAACGGTCATACTCAAATTGTGGTCCATGGACCAGTGCTGTCTGTCAAGACATATGTTCAGAAATGAGATTAATTATTTTGGAACTTTGTAACACTTTGACAGAGTAATTTTATGCCACCTGAATCAATTATAAAACAAGTTTGTATTTTGTACTTGTTTTTATTTTTATTTCATTTCTCTAATAACTAAGTTAAAAAACAATTTTATTGAGGCTATAATTGATGTACAGTATGCTGCATATGTTAAAAGTGTATAATTTGGTAAGTTTAGACACGTATATATCTGTGAGGCCGTCTCCACATTCAAGATGGTGGACATATTCTTCACTCCCCCAAATTTACTCACACTTTCATGTAAGAGTCCCTTCTCACTCAGCCCTCATACCCTAAGTAACCATCAAAATGCTTTCTGCACCATTGGTTAGATTGCATTTTCTATCTATTTCTATTAGATTACTTTCTATCTATCTGTTTGTATACAATAAAACGACACAGTGTGTGCACTTTCTTTGGTCTGTTTCTCTCAGTATAATGATTTTGAGATCCATCCAAGTCATTGTTTATATGAACAATTTGTTTCATTTTACTGTTGAGTAGTATTCCAATGTATGGATATATCACAATTTGTTTACTGTTGTTTGTCTGCTTGGGACATTTGGTTTGTTTGATAATTTTTGGCTGTGACAAGCAAAACTAACTGTTCAGAACATTTGTGTACAAGACTCGGTATGGCGGTATATTTCCTTGGGTGAATACCTAGGGATAGAGTGGCGGATCAAATGATCAAACCAAGTCAAGTCAGCTCGGGCTGCTATAACAATATACCATACATTGGGTGGCGTAAGCAATGGATATTTCGTTTCTCACAGTTCTGGAGGCTGGGAAGTCCAAGATCAAAGTGCTGGTGGACTAGGTTCTTGGTGAGGTTGTTCGTCCGGACTTGTGGACCACTGCCTTCTCTGCGTGAGCACTGAGTGCTCACCTGGCCTTTCTTTGTTGCATGTGCGTAGAGACATCTGTCTCTCTTCATCTTATAATGGGTGCTAATGCCATTATCAGGAGCTCACCCTCATGACCTAATCTAAACCTAATTACCTTCCAAAGGTCTCATCTTTAAATACTATCACAGTGGGGATTAGGGCTTCAACATATGAATTTTATGGGGATATAAACATTCAGTCCATAACAAAATGGTAGGTGTTTGTTAACTTCTCAAGAAACTGCATTTTAAATCACCACCGGCAGGGCATGAGCATTTCCCTTCCTCCATGTTTTTACAAACATTGGGTATAGTTTGGTCTTATTAAGTTTAGTCATTCTGATAGATGTATACGGCTGGCTCATTGTGGTTTTAATTTGCATTTCACCTACTGATGTTGAACATATGTTTGTCTGCTTGGTTAACATCTGGGTGTTTTCTTTGGTAAAGTGTCTATTCAAATCTTTTGCCCATTAGAAAAATTCAAGTGTTTTCTACTTGAGTTTTGAGGGGCCTTTATACATTCTAGATGCAAATCTTTTATCAGGTATGTGCTCGTAAGTATCTTCCCCCAGTCCGTGGCTTCTGTTTTCATGCTCTGAACAGTATATTTTGAAGAACAGAAGTTTCTAAATTTTGATGAAGTCAGTTTGTTTGTTTGTTGTAGTGGATTGTGCTTTTGATGTCATATCAAAGAAATCTTTGCCTCACCCAAGGTCACAAAGATTTTCTCGTATGTTTTCTCTACAATTTTTATTGGCTTAGGTTTTGTATTTAGGTCTATGATGGAATTTGAGTTAATTTTTGTATATGGTGTGAAGTATGGATCTAAGTTATTTTTTCTTTTTTTCTCTTTTTGGTGGTGGTGGGACAAATAGCCAATGTGCCAGTACCATTTATTGAAAAAAGCCTATCCTTTCTCTGCATTGCCTTTGTCAAACACCCATTGTCTATATGTGTGTGGGTCTTTTTCTGGACTCTATTCTGTTCTGTTGTTAATTTTCCATCTTTATTCCAATACCATGCTGTTTTAATTACTGTAGCTTTGTAAGTATTGGGAAAGCGTAGTGTTAATCCTCCAACTTTGTTTTTCTTTTGATTATTCTAGAACTTTGCATTTCCATATGAATTTTAGAATCAGCGTGTCAATTTCTGCAAAAACACATACTGAGATTTTGATTGAGATTACGTTGACTCTAAAGATCAACATTGGGAGAAGTGACATCTTAATATTGAGTTGCTTGATCCATGAACAAAGTATGCCTCCCTGTTTATTTAGTTATTTAATTTCTCTTGGCAATGTTTAGCAGTTTTCAGTTTACAGGTCTTTTTCATCTTTTGCCAGAAGTTATCCCTAAAGCATATTTTTTGATGCTATTGTAAATGGCATATTTAAATTTTTAATTTCCAATGATTTATTGCTGATATATAGAGATTTATTTGATTTTGTATATTGACCTTGTATCTTGCACCCTTGCTAAAAAATGAAGCAGTTGAGGCAATAATAATTATATGACCACAGTTCTGACTATTAGAAGGAAATAGGACAATAAAAGATAAGCCGATGGTTTTGCTATAAGGACTCTGGGAGAGCGGAACTTGGAGAAGCGCGCTGTTTTAAAGGCTGTTGTGAAAGGCTGGACACAGGGACTAAGCCCAGGGCTGCCGTGGTTGAAGTTTCAGGCATCCTGGCACAGAAGTCCCTCTGGACCTGGGTCCTCTTTCTGGCTTTTTCCAGAAGGGGCCTTAAGAGGTGCTCAGCAGCTAGGCTGTGGTCTAGGAAGGATCATAGTCAATAACTGCACCATCCAGGCCACCTGGTGGCTCAGTCGGTTAAGCAACTGACTCTTGATTTCAGCTTAGGTTGTGATCTCACAGTTTGTCAGTTCAAGTCCCCATAGGTTTGAGCATGCTCGGGGCTCTCTGTCTCCCTCTTTCTCTGCCTTCCCACAGCAGTTCACTATCTGTCTCTTAAAATAAGTAAATAGACATTAAAAAAATAATTGCACCATCCACAGCCAGCTGCAAACTCATCCATTCATGAGTTTTTTCTCCTGAGATCTGAGGGAGAAGGACAGAGGAGTGGGTGACAGGCAGGTGCTACCATTTTATTTTAGATTCTCAGTATTCATGAGCCTCCTTTTTTTTCTTCCTTCCTTCCTTCCTTACTCACATTGATGAGCCTCCTTTTTTTTCTTCCTTCCTTCCTTCCTTCCTCACACTGCTTTTTTTCCTTCCCTCTTCTCTCCTCCCCTCCCCTCCCCTTCACTTCTCTTCTCCCTTCCCCTCTCTTGTGTGTCAAACTTGTGCCAGTGGTCTCCATGCTGATTTCATTTGGGAGCTTACCACAGTCCCGTTTACCCCATTGTGGTCAGATTTAGGTCACTGCAGGCCGAGTGAGCTACCAGTTGACTCCTATCTTCTGAAAATGGGAGCTTACCCTTTCTCATAACTGCCTGATTTATTTCACAAAGCTGCTGTAAAGTTCAAAGGGGCAATGCTGTAGAAGTGTTTTGTTTACTGCTGGGAGCTGCATGGGCCTTGCTGGATGCCACAGTCACAGTGAGGAAACGGCAGACGTTTGCACAGCTCCTGCCATGAGAGGTGAAACTGGTGTCTCCTTCTGCTACTACTGCTCATGTTGAAAATAAGCCTGTTGTCATTAATTAGGCCTTACAGCGTTCCAAATCAGACTGATATCCCCCCACAGTTACCCCATAAGAAAAAACATTTTCCTGTCCCTGCATAAGAGATTTTGGATCAAAACACTATAAATATTTGACAAAAGGCTCTTCTAATGAGCCTTGCAGACCCAAAACATAGACTTGAAGGGGTTAAAACTACAAAAATTGATTTGAGTTGGGCCCGGAGAAAGGGAGCCTAGTTTGGAGATAAGAAATAAAAACAAGGTCAAAGACATAGTCCATTTGAGTCTGGTCTGAAGAAAATTGGAGCCTAAATTGGAGATTAGAAGTAGAAGACAAGGTCAGAACATGATCCCCTCCCAAAGTCTACATTTGACAAACATCTTCCCTTAGACTGACTTCAGTTATGAGGATGGATAAGAATGTGGGAAACCCAGGTCCAAGGCCAATACACATAGGGACAACATTGTGCCTGCATCAAAATAAAGAACCTTCTCAAGCAACTTATTAATTAACATTTTTTTCTCTTTTCTTTTTCTCTATTATAGTTTATAAGCCAATCACAATAACTCTTAGCCTATCTATATACAACATAACCTATATTTTAATCTTAGCTTTACTAACTTTAATAATATGTATGTTAATCCTGTTTTCTACTAAAAACATCCTGGTCAGATGGTTATAAAATTTACTCAACTTCACTGTAAGAACGTTACATGATTTGGTGGTAATTTGTTAATTAAAAAACAAAGTCATAAATATTGGCCAATAACCAACTGGTACAAAACAAGAGAGGTTTGTTACCTTTTTAATCTGGGAGACTGGCGCCAAGAACAAATGGGATGGTTCTAAAAAACACTTCTGTAAAACTTGTTTTTGTACACTTTCGATGATTAAAGCATCTTATCACTAAGAATTAGCCACTATAAACAATTCTTATTTTCTGATGTCATGTCATTGCTTGATCAGTAAAAAAAGACACCAAAGCAGACAGAGCAGAGATGCCTGCCTGGTGATCAAGAAAGAAACTTGTGGCTCTCTCATCACTCTCTCATGCCGACACCGTCCATCCTTCAGGAAACCCTGGACTTGCTGGAGCTGGGCTCTGGCAGTTTACCACTCTCTAAGAGTAAGTAAAGGGTGTTTGTTATTATTTGACAGATACTTATGGATCATTTATTTTGTTTTATGCACACTAAGGACAGAGCAGAGAACAGACCTGGTCTCTATTCTTGTGTCCTGCAAAGTTGAGTAAGGCAAGACAAATATGGAACAAATAAGTACACAAGAGATTATGTGAATACAATTGTGATGAGTGTTCGGAAGGAAAGGCATGAGTGCTGTGAGAATGTGAAATAGAACTTGATTCAAGGATCTCAAGAAAGACCATGTGAGAAAGTGACATTTAAGCCAAGACCTAATGGATGAATAAAAATTGCCCAGGTAAATGGTGTAAGAAAGAAAATTTCAGGTAGAGGGAACCATATATGAAGACAGTGAAGCAAGATAGAGATTGGAGTATTTGAGGAAGTAAAAACACCTGGGAGAGTCAGGGACTGAGGGTCACAGATGAGGCTTGGGAGGTACGTAGGGGTCAGATCATGCAAGATCTTGAGGCCACACTGACAGTTTGGAATTTTTACAGACAGCTCTGTATGCATTTCAACAGAAGGGATTTAATATAGGGGATTGGTTACACATATACTGGACGGCTGGGAAAACAATGGTGTCCATTAAGATAACCTGATATTAGTAGTTAGCAGCTTCCAGTCCATGGGACTGGTGGTATTAGTAGAATCCAGGAGTTCCCAGAAGGAGCCTGTGGCAGCTGGCAGGACTACAGAATAAGATGGAGTAAGGCCCTCGGTATAGGAGTTAGGATTGCCAAAGAGCCACTTACAAAGTTGTTATCAGAATCAGAAATAGACTGACAGTGAGAAAGAGAGAGAGAGAGAGAGCTTTCCTCCCTCCTTCTGCCTTCTGCTCTCTTGCCAGTACCTCCTAGTACTAGAATCTAATAGAAATATGTAGTTACAGACATCTAGCCACAACATTAGAGAGCACAGTAGAAAGGGTGGGTATTGAACAGACTAGTCAATGATGGGTTAGAGACAACAATAGAAGTGTGAGTCAGTAAAAGTTTTAAATGAGAAATGGGGTAAGAATCCTTGGATTGCAGAAGGATTGAAATCCTGTTAGTGACAGCTTCCTTCCTGGTGTTCACCAAGTCTCTATGGGTGGTATTAGCTAGTAAATTCCCCAGGTGCTTAACTTAAACCCTGTCAATCTTACATTTTGTTTCCCATAAATACTTATGAATTATACAAGAGGATATAAAACTAGATATCATTTGTTCAATACCTGTTTAGGTATAGCATCTTACAATGTCTCATTTAATCCTTACAACAAACATATAAACTGAATGCTATTATAATTTCCATTTTATTGGAAGGTGATTGTGACTAATGGTGCAAGCTTATAAATGACAATGCTGACATTTGAAGTAGGGTTTTCTTTTTTTAACAAAAATTTAATGTTTACTTATTTGGCGGGGGGAGAGACAGAGCATTAGTTGGGGAGGGGCAGAGGGAGAGGAAGACACAGAATCTGAAGCAGACTCCAGGCTCTCAGCTGTCAGCACAGAGCCTGATGGGGGGTTCAAACTCATGAACCATGAGATCATGGCCTGAGCTGAAGTTGGACACTTAAATGACTGAGCCACCGAGGCATCCCTGAAGTTGGGCTTTCAGACCCAAAGCCTTGCTCTGTCTATTATAGCCCAATACCTGTCTTAGAATTTGGGGTGAGCTCTTCAATATGAACCTCTCAGTGTAAGTTATTTCTCTCACTTTCAATTTCTTCTGACTTGTGAGAAGATTCCCAGTGGGAATTCTGGGTCAGTTGAGGAAGAGACACAACACTCAGAATCTTTAGTGTGATGAGCGTTTTTTACTAATGACACTTAAAAGTTTATGGTTGAGAAAGTTGTGGGGTTTGTTTTGTTTTTACTGTAGCATAAATGTTCTCACTTTTACCTCTAAATCATAGTTTTATTCATAGCAGAAATGTCATTTGATGAATTTTCCGCTCACTCTTTGGGTTTGTTCTGAGCATTAAGTGAGATGCTGTGATGTGCTATAACTTAGCAGGTATTCAACAAACATATTCAGGAAGTGGATTCATTTTTAATCAGCTGATTTGGTTGAGAACACAAAGTTTAATTAAGAGATAGGCCTCTGTTAAGTTTCTCCTGTTTCACTTATGAGTGAAAACATATGGTATCTGTCCTCTGCCTGACTTATTTCACTTAGCATGACACCCTCGAGTTCCATCCACGTTGCTACAAATGGCCAGATTTCATTCATTCTCATTGTCATGTAGTACTCCATTGTATATATAAACACAGCTTCTTGACCCATTAATCAGTTGACGGACATTTAGGCTCTTTCCATTATTTGGCTATTGTTGAAAGTGCCACTATGAACATTGGGATACATGTACCCCTATGCATCAGCGCTCCTGTATCCATTGGGTAAATCGCTAGCAATGCTATTGCTGGGTCATAGGGGAGTTCTATTGTCAATTTTTGAGGAACCTCCAAACTGTTTTCCATAAGGGCTGCACCAATTTACATTCCCACCAACAGTGCAGGAGGGTGCCCGTTTCTCCACATCCTCACCAACATCTATAGTCTCCTGTTTTGTTCATTTTAGCCACTCTGACTGGTGTGAGAAACTTAACAGAGGACCATGCGAGAGGAGAAGGGGAAAAAATAGTTGGGGAGAGGGAGGGAGGCAAACCGTGAGAGACTCTTGAATACTGAGAAGAAACTGAGGGCTGATGGGGGAGGGGGAGAGGGGAAGGGTGTGATGGGCATGGAGGAGGGCACTTGTGGGGATGAGCACTGTGTGTTATATGGAAACCAACTTGACAATAAACTATAAGACAAAAAAAAAAAAAGAGATAGGCCACTGAGAAACGTTACACAGACAATTTGATGGTGCAGTGACTGAGAGGGAAACGAATTCTGGAGGGAGAGCTGAAATTCATCATCACTACCTATCTGACCCTTTTCTGAAGTTAGGTGCAATCAAAAGCTAACAGTGTTTGGTGATCGTTTAAACCTGAGGAAAAAGCAACAACCATGAAATACTTTGCCTATAGTTCAGTTGAGAGAAACACTGTGCAGACATTAAAGAGTGCTATTGTATTATTTTTAAAAAATTTTAGAAGTTTATTTAGGTAATCTCTACACCCAACATGGGGCTTGAACTCACCACCCCAAGGTCAAGAGTCACACGCTCTTCCAACGGAGCCAGCCAGGAACCCCAACAGTGTTATTTAGTTATTTATGCTATTTTACAATAGAGCATGGAACGTTCTGTAGAAGGAGGCCAATGGGTTGCTACTGATTGTTAGGTTTCTCAGAAGCTTAAGTAGAATGACCTGCCCTTTCTGTACAAAACCTACTGAAAAGGTAAGAGTTATCTAGTTATAAACCAAAGTTTCAGGGGATATAGTAACAGTGGGTTTCATTTTGAATATGCATGATAATAGCGTATTAACATAATACGAACACTGCCAGTAGAACTTGACCATTTTGCATAAAAATGGGCTGTCATTTCTTCCAAATTGGATTCCTACATTAGTTCAGTATTCCGTTCCTCTTTTCTCTTCTTTTTTTTTTTTTTTTATTAGAAGTCAAGGTCTCTAACAGAATCATCCACGAAGAGATGTTCTGTTCTAAGCATCGCACCACGTATGTTTTTGTTAGAGTTGCTACCATTTCTAAGGTTCGTTTTCTCTTACTTCTCATACCAGAGACTGTTTAAAATACCACAAGCGGGGCGCCTGGGGGGCTCAGTCGGTTAAACGTCTGACTTCAGCTCAGGTCATGATCTCACGGTTCGTGGGTTCGAGCCCCACGTTGGGTTCCATGCTGACAGCTAGCTCAGAGCCTGGAGCCTGTCTTAAGATCCTGTGACTCCTTCTCTCTCTGACCCTCCCCTGCTCATTCTGTCTCTCTCTCTCTCTCTCAAAAATAAATAAAAACATTAAAAAAATTTTTTTAAATACCACAAACTATCCCTAACATGAATTACTGAAAGACCTGACAGGCTAAGACATTAATAACCTCAAGGCGGTGTTGTTACCATGAAAATGGTGTCCTCTCACTGAAATTTATTACCTTCTGTTTTCTTTGTTGTCTACTGCAGGTGAGGTTCTTGTGTGCCGTACACACTGCTGGCCTGGTGCCTTGGTTGACTTACTCTAGGCAGCTGCTCTATTGATAAACAAAGTTGGAAAGACTTTGCATGTTGCTGGCTCTCTGCTTCTTAACTCTTCGAAGTCACCTGGGTTCCACGTTGAAGGCAGCTATTCACGCGTCGCCATGAATGGGGAAGTCATTCTCAGTCTGTTGGCCAAGGGCAGAAGAGCAGTTCTGCACACTGTTCAATCCAAGGAGGCCATTTTAAAAATCATTGAGGCCCCCGAGCTTTTCTCTAAGTGTGTTATATTTATTAACATTTACTCTCTTAGAAATTAAAACTGAGTGGCACCTGGGTGGTTCAATCAGTTAAGTGTTTGACTCTTGATTTCTGCTCAGGTCATGATCTCATGGTTGGTGAGTTCAAATCCTGCGTTGGGCTCTGCACTGACAGTATGGAGCCTGCTTGGGATTCTTTCTCTCCTCTCTCTGGGCCCCTCCCCTGCTCATTCTCTCTCTTCTCTCTCTCTCAATAAATAAGCATTAAAAAAGAAATTAAAACTGAAATTTAAAAAATTTCTTCACTAAAAATAACAATACAAACCCTCTTATATGTTACCATGGCTAACATTTTATTTTTTAAATGTTTACTTATTTATTTTGAGAGAGAGAGAGAGAGTGAGCGGAGGAGGGATAGAGAGAGAGAATCCCAAGCTGGCTTCGCACTGTCAGCACAGAGCCCAGTGTGGGGCTGGATCCCATGAACTGTGAGATCATGACCTGAGCTGAAATCAAGAGTCAGACGTTTAACTGACTGAGCCACCCGGGCACCCCAACGTGAGTAACATTTTAAAATAAAAATAACTATATATTTTTAATTATACTTTTTATTTAGTGATCATTGTAGAATCACATGCAGTTGCAAGAAATAATACAGAGAGATCCCATGCCTGCTTTACCCAGTTTCCTTTAGGGGTGCTGCCTTGCAAAATCTATAGCGTAATATGACAGCCATGATACTGCCATTCATGCAGTCAAGGTGAGGATAGTTCTTACATGGACCTCTTCTTATAGCCACACCCCTCGTCCCCCAACCCCAACCCCTTGCAACCATTAATCTATCCTCTGTTTCTAAAATTTTGTCATTTCAAGGGTGTTACATAAATGGAATGACAGGTATGGGACCTTTTAGGATTCACTTTTTTTTCCACTTAGCATAATTCCCTGCAGATTCATCCAGGTTGTGTGTGTCAAGGGTCTGTTTTCATTGCTGAACTCTGTTCCATGCTATGGCTGTACCAACAGTGTATTTAATCATTCGCTTGTCCAAGGACATGCGGATTGTTTTCAGTGTGTGCCTGATAGACTCTGGCTGCTGTGAACATTCGTGTGCACATGTCTGTGGGAACAGAAGTTTTCATGTCTCTGGGATAAAAGTCCTCAAGAGTATAATTGTTGCGCTGTATGACAGTTGCATGTTTAGTGTTCTAGGAAAGTGCCAAACTGTTTTCCAGAGTCACTGTACCATCTTAGATTCCCCCACCAGCGAGGTATGGGTAACCTGGTTTCTCCGTGGGCTTGCCAACATTTAGCATTGTCATTGTTATTTTTATCTGGGGGCTGCGTTTTTTAATTCTGTAAAAATACACCTAAAATTTACCGTCTTAATAACTTCTTCCATCTTAATTTTCCAGGGTGCAGACAGTGGTATTAAAGACATTCATATCATTGTGCAACCATCACAGGATCCCCAGAACTCCTTTATCTTGTAAAACTGAAACTCTGTACCCATTAAACAGCAACTCCTCATCCTTCCTCCTCCAGTCCCTGGAAGGCATTATTCCACTTTCTGTCTCTGTGAATTTGATCGTCTAGGTCCCTCAGACAAGTGGAATCATATGGTATCGGTCTTTTTGTGACTGGCTTCTTTCAATTAGCATAATGTACCCAAGGTTCGTCCATATTGTAGCACTGTCAGAATTTTCTTCCTTTTTCAGGTTGGAGAATACTCCATTGTATATGTATACCGTATGTAGTTAATCCGTTCATCAGTTGGTGGATACTTGGTTTGCTTCTGCCTTTTAGTTATTGTGAATAATGCTGCTAAGAACAGCATTCTGAAATACACATATTGCCCAAAAAAAAGCTGCTTTCAGTTCTTTTGGGTATACTCACAGTGGAATTGCCCAATATTATGGTAATTGTCTTTCTCTCTTTCTCTCTTTTTTTTTTTTGAGGGACCACCATACTGTTTTCCACAGCAGCTACACCATTTTACATTATCAGAAATAGTACACAATTTATACCATGCCACACCAACACTTTTTTTTTAAGCAGCCATCCTAATGGATGCGAGGTGATATTTTGTTGTGGTTTTGGTTTACATTTCTCTAATACTTAGTGATGTAGGGCTTCTTTTTATGTACTTATTAGCTATTTGCATATCTCCTTTGGCCAAATGTCTATTCAAATCCTTTCCCATTTGAAAAAAAAGTTTGTTTATTTATTTATTTATTTATTTACTTACTTACTTACTTACTTAGGCAAGCAAGTGAGTGAGCAGGGAAGGGGCAGAGAGGGAGAGAGAGAGAATGAATTCCAGGCAGGTTCTCCATTGTCAGCATGGAGTTCGACACGGGGCTCGACCCCATGAACCGTGAGATTATGACCTGAACTGAAATTAGGAGTCAGATGCTCAACCGACTGAGCCACCCAGGCTCCCCAAGTTCTTTCCCATTTTTAAAATTAGGGTTTTTTTGGTGGTTGTCTTTGTGTTTTAGTTCTCGATATATTCTAGATGTTAGTCCCTTATCAGACATATGATTTACATATATTTTCTCCCATTCTATGGGTTACCTTTTCACTTTATTGATAGTCTTCTGATGCACAAAAGTATCTAATTTTCATAATTCTAATTTGTCTATTTTTACTTTTCTTGTCTGTTCCTTTGGTATTTCTTTCTGCAGTGTTTCATAGTTTTTATTGTACAAATCTTTCACCTCCTTGGTTAAGTTCACTCCTAAGTATTTTATCCTTTCTGATGCTATTGTAAATGAAATTATTTTCTGAATTTTCTTTAAGGATTGTTCATTGTTAATGCATAGACTTTGGATTGGACAGTTTTATCCATTTGCATTTAAAGTAATTACTGACTTCTCTCACTTTGCTGTTTATTCTGCATAGGCCTTGTAGCTTTCTGTCTTTCATTTCCTGTGTTAGTGTCCCCTTTTGTGTTTAGTTGATTTTTTAATAGTAAAGTGTTTTTCTCTTTTCAGTTTCTTTTATATACATCCCCTAGCTGTACTCTTTGTGTAGTTACCATGGGATTTACATTTAACATCCTAAAGTTATCAGTTTGAATTAAGACCAGCTTAACGTCGATAACATAAAATCTCTGCTCTTATGTAGCTTACCCCCTCCTCCTTTCAATTATTGATATCACAAAATTACATCATTACATCCAAAAACAAAATAATAACAGTTTTTTAATGCATAAGTCTCTTAAATCATGTAGAAAACGGAATGCAGGCTTACAAACCAAAGTTATAATGATACTGCCTTTTAGATTAATATACATGTATATATACTTTAGATTAATATATATGTGTGTATATTTAATGTATTATTTTAAAATTGTTTTTTGTCTTTTTGTTATTTAGTTATAAAAGTTGTATATAGTCTATGTACTAGACCCTTATTTGACATATGATTCATAAAAATGCTTCCTCCCTTTTGTGAGTTCTCTTTTTACTCTCTTGATACTGCCCTTCAATGCACAAAAGATCTTAATGTTGATGAAGTTCCATTTATCTATTTTTTCTTTGTTGTATATGCTTTTGACATCATATCTAACAAATCATTTCCAGTGTTTTCTTCTAAGAGTTTTAGCTCTCACCCCTAGGTATTTGATCTATTACGGGTTAACTTTTGTATATAGTAGGAGTTAAGGGTCCAACTTCATTCTTTTGCATGTGGCTATCCAGTGTTCCAGCACCATTGGTTGAAGGGAGTTTTCTTTCCTTATTGGATGGTTGTGGCACCTTTTGAAAATCAATTGACTATAGATGAATAGTTTTATTTCTGGGCTCTGTTTTCTATTTTATTGATCTGTATGTTTATCCTTTTGCCAGTGCCATATTGATTACTGTTTTGATTACTAATTACTGTATTACTTTAGCTTTACAGGAAGTTAGGATATTGGGAAGTGTGATTTTTCTATTTTTTCTTTTTCAAGATTATTTTAGCTATTAAGGATGCCTTGTGATTTCATATGAATTTTAGGATAGACTTACCTATTTCTGCAAAAAAGGCATTTGAGATTTTGATAGGGGTTGCATAGAATATGTAGATATATTTGGGAAATATTACCGTTCTTAACTATTAAATCTCTAATCCATATACATGAGACTTTTTCTATTTACTTAGGTCTTTAAATTCTTTTAGCAATGTTTTGTCATTGTTAGTGTATAAGTGTTATGTTTCCTTGGCTAAATTTATACCTAAATATTTCATTCTTTTTGATGCCATTATAAGAGGAGTTGTTTTCTATATTTTTCAATTGTTTACTGCTAGTGTATAGAAATAAACAGAACTGAATTTGTATCATACAGTTTTGCTGAATTTGTTTATTAGCTCTACTAGGTTTTTGTGGATCCCTCAGGGCTTTCTATATATATGATCATGTCATCTGGGAATGGAAAATTTTATTTCTTCCTTTCTACTTTGGATGTCTTTTATTTATTTTTCTTGCCTAATTACTTTGGCTAGGACTTCCAGTGCAATGTTGAATGGAAGTAATGAGAGCTATCATCTTTGCTGTGTTCTTAAAGGAAAGCTTTCAGTGTTTTACTATTGAGTATGATATTAGTTGTAGTTTTTTCCATAAATGGCCTCTAATTTTTTAAGGATGTTTTCTTCTATTCCTAGTGTACTGGATGTTTTTTTTTTTTTATCATGAAAAGATGTTGGATTTTGTCAGATGTTTTTTCTGTGCCTAGTAAGATGATTAGGGTTGTTTTTCCCCCTTCATTCTATTAATGTGGTGTCTTACACTGATAAGTTGTCATGTTGAACCACACGTGCATTCCTGGGATAAATCTCATTACATCATGATCCGTAATCCCTTTAATGTGTTGCTGAATTTGGTATCCTAGTAATTTGTTGAGAATTTTGTTTCTGTCTTCGTAATGGATATTGGTTTACAGTTTTCCTGTGATGTCTTTGTAGGGCTTGGTATCAAGGTAATGCTGGCCTCCTAGAATGGGTCAAGAGATGGTCATTATTCTTCTCTTTCTTTTAAGAGTTTGAGATAATGGGTATTAATTCATCTTTAAAAGTTTGATAGAATATACCAGTGAAGTTATCTACTCCTGGGAATTTATATGTTGGATAATTTTTAAATTATTGATTTATCTCTTTACTTTTTTTAGGTTTATTTAAATTTTTTAATTTCTTCTTAAGTTAGTTTTGGTAGTTTGTGTTTCTAGGAGTTTGTCCATTTCGTCTTGGTCACCTAATTTTTTGACATATGATAGTTCATTGTATAATCCTTTTTATTCCGTAACTTCAGTAAAAATGTCTTCACTTTAATTTCTGATTTAGTTATAGAGTCTTCTTTCTTTAGTTCTTCCA
Organism: Helogale parvula; assembly: GCA_004023845.1. NCBI lineage: Eukaryota > Metazoa > Chordata > Mammalia > Carnivora > Herpestidae > Helogale > Helogale parvula. The sequence continues at coordinate 62,224 of PJEM01007878.1, read as the reverse complement.
GCTAAACTTTGTCAATTTTGTTGATCTTTTCAAATAATTAAATTCTGTTTTTTTGTTACTTTCTATTGTTTTTCTAATAATTTATTTTATGTCTACCATACTCTTTACTATTTCCTTCTATTTGCTAGTTCTGAGTTCCATTTGCTTTTCTTTCTATAGTTCATTAAGATGTACAGTAAGATTCAGATTTGTGATTTTTTTAATTAAGTAGGCTTCACATTGTGGAGCCTAAGGAGGGGCTTGAACTCAAAACCTTGAGATCAAGACCTGAGCTGAGATCAAGAGTCAGACACTTAACCAACAGAGCCACCCAAGTGCCCCTGAGATCTTCTTCTAAGGTAAACACTGATAGCTGTAAATTTTACTCTGAGCACTGCTTTTGCTACTTCCCATATATTTTGTTATATTGTATTTTTATTTCTATTAATCAAAGTATTTCTAATTACCCTTATTTCTTCTTTAACCTATTGGTTGTTTAACCCCACATTATATTTTAATGGCTGTTATAATACCCTCTGTTTCATTCCTAATAATGGTGATTTATGTCTTCTCTCTCTTTATTTTTCTTAATCATGTTAGAAGTTTAACAATCTCACTGATTTTTTAATGCAGCAGCTTTGTTCTATTGATATTTTCTATTGTTTTCCTGTTTTCAGTTTCATTTATTTCTGCTCCTAATGTAATTATTTCCTTCCTTCAACTTGTTCTGGATCTATTGTGCTCTTCCTTTTATGGTTTCTTGAGGTAGTTACTTATTGATTTGAGACCTTTTTCCTAAGGTAAGCATTTAGCAATATAAATGTGTTTCTCAGTACCCTGGAGCTGTGTCCCATATATTTTGGTGTTATATTTTTTATCCTACAAATATTTTAAGATATGCAATATCATGAAATCTTTAGCCCCTGCCTTAATGGTCCTCATTTCCTTAATTGTAAAACCTCTCCTTTATTTCTATAAATCATGGCACCTAGAACACAGTATTCTAGACCCATCTGGTCATTGAAGAAAAGAGCAGGAATGTCTGTTCATTCCTTTTTTGTTCCTTCATTTGCTCATGTATTCATTCAACAACATTTACTAAATTCCGATAGCATATTTTGTGCTCATGGGAATATAGAGATGATTAAGACATATTCCCTTTTTTCATTACTGTCTCCATCAGAGAAGACAAATAATCAAACAGAAAAACTCAAGGGCGACCACTATCTTCTATACTGTAGAAATTCTACTGCCAGGAACACAAAGCTAGGTTAAAATGCCTTTAGTTTCCCCTCCCCAACAAGTTGTCATTTTCTACCTTATATTTTTCTTTCTTTTTCCCCCTATATTCATTTGTTTTGTTTCTTAAATTCCACGTATGAGTGAAATCATGTGGTATTTGTCTTTCTCTGACTGATTTAGTTCATGTAGCATAATAGTCTCTAGCCCTATCCACGTCATTACAAATGGAAAGATTTCATTCTTTTTTATGGATGAGTAATTTTCCGTGATATATATTATATATATATACACACACATATAATATTCCGTGACATACACACAGACACACACACACACACAGACACACACACACACACACACACCTCACTCTTCTTTATCCATTCATCAGTCGATGGACATTTGGGCTCTTTCCATAATTTGTCTATTGTTGACAATGTTGCTATAAACCCTGGGGTGCATGTATCCCTCCAAGACAGTATTTTTGTACCTTTTCTACCCTATTTTCAAAATTCTCTGCTTGTCTTTAATGCAGGATAGTCTAAAACTGGTCTGCATTCAACAAGTTATACCAATTTCTTAAAGCTGCCTCCTTTCTGATTAATTAGGGCTGTGGCTAAATATTTTGAATATCATCGCTGGCCTGCATTATAACTGCACGCATCTTTATCTGTCCCTTTCCACTGACTATTCTTTTAGAATGCAGTCTGAGCCCATAGTAGAGTAGCACCTCAGACACGATCAACTTTTTTAAGAGTTCTCCTGTTGGTTGAACCTTTTGGTCTTCACCAAAATCCAGGGCAGATATAAACCCCCATTGACAGATGAAGAAACTGAGATTTAGAGAGGTTAAGTGACTTGCTCAGTTGGGAAAATTAAAAAAAAATATATGTCCAAGTTTCTAGACTCACACCTCAGCTTTTACTCTTGCCTCAAAGTGATGCCCTCTTCACAGCTGACCACTAAATACGTTTTAAAGAGGGCAGAGTCCAATTGTATAATAGATCTGCCTGCCTGGAACGTGATTATTAGTGGTAATGGTTGGGTATTACCTGGCATGCACACTTCGGGTTTACAGTAAAGAATACCTACTTTTTATTCACTGTCCTTTTAGATATATTAGCGACTGTCACACCTGAATTGTAACAAAGAAGCACTAGAGAAAATTCAATGTGGGCGGCAAAATTCTTTGAAGAATAACTAGTTATAATTGGGGAGTCTGAACACATTTCAGAGTTGCACATTTAATATGCAGTGTGGTTAATTGCACTGTAATTACAGTGTTTTAGAATGCCATGCTAAGTGGTTAATCCTTTTCAGGTTTGCCCTCCAATCAGTGGTCTGCCTTCATTTTCTAGATTGATGAAGTCTGCCTCAGAGAAGGGGGTAGGTAACAAGATTGTGCTGATGTGGCTAATCAACTGGGAAAGTTGTAAAATGAATCTTTCCTGTCTGGAATTTATAGTTAATCATGGTTACGTACTCTTTATGAATGAGTGTTGATTAGTTAGTTGGAAGAATATGAAAACAATGAGAGCTTTTATTTACGCAGATAAGTTATTCTATAGTCATTATTTGGGTCTGATTGAGTTGATGGGGATATTTACATTACCTCAGCACATAGATCTATTTAGTCTTATTTATAATGTTAATTATATAGTGCAAGAGTTACCGCCATGCCGTTATTTATGGTGTTTACTATTAGCGTTTGTCGATGTGGTGATTGTATGGTTCTCTTCTCCTTCACTGGACGGTGTCCCTTTGACAGTTCCATCAGGATTATCTTCAGTAGCAAATTCACACTGATTTGATGATACCGAGTTCAAGGAAGGCAACTCAATTCTGTTTTGGACAGTTGGTTTAGGCTATACCCTTCAGCTCACTCTTAGTAGTATTTGTAGTAGGCAAATACGCCTTCACATGTTTTTCTAGGGCCTGGAGTTTCCTTTCTCTGCACATTCCCTGCAAACTGCTATTCATTCTTCAAGACCTGCCTTGAAATCCAGTCCCTTGAAGGAATCATATCCTAATTCCACCAAGGAGCGTTAATCATTTTTCTCCTTTAGCTCATTCATTACTGTGTCTGCACATTAATACCGTCGCAGCTCCTCCATTACTGTATTGCAGATTATCTTCTGATATGCTTGTGTTCCTTTATTAACAGATTGGTTTGTTTGAGAGCGAAGGACAAATTGTATTCATCTCTGTTATCACTTCAGACTAACAGTGCCTGGTACATAGTAGGTTCCTAACAATTTCTCAACGTTGAATGATGTAGATTATACTTTAAAAACTCTTTTTCATATGTAAAGGCTATTTTTTAGAACAGTTTTAGGTTTACAGCAAAACTGAGAGGAAGCTACAGGGATTTCCCATGTACCTTCTCCCGTAACACATGCAGAGCCCCCTACTTCATCGTCAACATCTGTCACCAGAGTGGTGCATTTGCTACAACTGATAAATGAATGTGACACTATTGTAATCACCCGAAGTCCGTAGTTTATATTAAGGTCCACTCTGGGGGTTTTATGTTACTTGAATTTGGCTGGACAAATGTATGCCATGTATCCATTATTATTATCATACAGTATCTTTCATTGCCCTAGATTTTTTTAAGTGAGATATAATTGATAGACACACACACACACACGCACGCACGCACACATACACACATAACGTTACATTAGTTTCAGATGCACGTGATTTGGGATTTGTATATATTACAAAATGATTGCCACAAGTCTAGTTAACATCTATTACCATACACACAGAATTTATTATTTTAATTTTTATGGGATTATTTTTATTGAAGTATAATTAACATACAGTGCTATGCTAGTTTCCAGTATACGATATGATGATTCAACAATTTTATACATTTCTGTTCTTATCAAGATATGTGTGCTCCTCGTCCCCTTTATCTATTTCATTCTTTCCCCCCCCACCTCCACCTCCCCTCTGGCAACCATCAGTTTGTTCTGTGTTTGAGGTTGTTTTGTCTCTTTTTGTTTGTTTTCTTTCTTAAATTCCACGTAAGTGAAGTCATATGGCATTTGCTTTTTTTTGACCAACTTATTTTACTTTAGCATTATACCCTTCAGGTCCATTCATGTTGTTGCAAATGATAAGATTTTATTCTTTTTTATGAATGAGTAATGTTCCAGTGGTGTGTGTGTGTGTCTGTGTGTGTGTGTGTGTACTTTACATCTTTATCCATTCATCCATTCATCTTTGGATGGACACTTGGGATGCCTCCATATCTTAGCCATTGTAAATAATTCTACAATCAGTATGGGCGGTGTATATATCTTTTTGAATTAGTGTTTTCATTTTTTTTTTTGGGAAATATTCATAGTGAAGTTGTTGGATCACAAGGTAATTTTATTTTTAAGTTTTTGAGAAACTTCCATACTGTCTTCTACAATGACTGCACCAATTTGCATTTCCACCAATGGGGCATGAGGGTTCCCTTTTATTTTTTTTCACATCCTCACCAATACCTGTTATTTCTTGTGTTTTTGATTTTAGCCATTCTGACATGTGTAAAGTATATCTCATTGTGGTTTTAATTTGCATTTCCCTGATAATTAGTGATCTTGATCATCTTTTCATGTATCTGTTGGCTATCTAAACGTCGTCTTCTTTGGAAACATGTCTATTCAGGTCCTCTGACCATTTAAAAAAATTTTTCTTTTTACATTTATTTATTTTTGAGAGACAGAGTGAGACAAAGTGTGGGGGGGTGGGGGGGCGGAGAGAGAGGGAGACACAGAATCCGAAGCAGGCTCCAGGCTCTGAGCTAGCTGTCAGCACAGAGCCCGATGCGGGGCTCGAACCCACGAACCGTGAGATCATGACCTGAGCCGAAGTTGGACACTTAACCAACTGAGCCACCCAGGCGCCCCATCTGCCCATTTTTTAATGAGATTATTATTATTATTATTACTGGTGTTGAGTTGAGGTAAGTTCATTATATATTTTGGGTATTAACACTTTATTGGATATATCATTTGTAAATATCGTCTCCCATTCAGTTGGTTACCTTTTATTTCATTGATGGTTTTCTTCACTGCCAAAGCTTTTTATTTTGGTAAAATAGCAAAAATTTGATTTTGTTTTTGTTCTACTTGCCTGAAGAAATACATCTAGAAAAGTGTTTTCAGTTGTCTTGGGTATATATGTAGGAGTGAAATTCTGGATTACATGATAGCTTTCTGTTTAATTTAAGGAGCTGCCAAATTGTTTTTCAAAATGACTACCCTATTTTACATTTCCATTGGCAATGCATGAGGGTTCACACTTCTCCACATTTTCCCCAATGCTTGGTATTCACTGTCTTATTGATTATAGCCATATTAGTGGGTGTGAAGTGGTATCTCACTGTGATTTTGATTTGCATTTGCTTAGTGACTAATGGTTTTGTGTGCTTTTTCAAATATGCCTATTGGCCATTTTTTTCTTGACTTTTTTTGATGTCCTAATTTATTCTGTTTGGTAATCTGTCCTTATCTACAATTTGATGTCTGTCATTAATTTTGGAAAATTCTCAGTCATGATTACTTCAAATATTTTTATATTGTGCTTTTCTCTTGTTATATTTCAATTACATGTAAATGATACCTCTTGTAATTGTCCCATAGTTTTTGGATATTGTGTTCCTTTTTTTCCTCTCATACTTTCCCCTTTGTTTTTCAGTTTAAGAAATTTCAGGGCACCTGGATGGCTCAGTCGGTTAAGCGTCTGGCTTCGGCTCGGGTCATGATCTCATGGTTTGTGGTTTTGAGCCCCGCGTTGGGCTCTGTGCTGACAGCTAGCTCAGAGCCTGGAGCTGCTTCAGATTCTGTACCTCCCTTTGTCTGTGACCCTCCTCTGCTTGCACTGTCTCTCGCTGTCTCTCAAAAATAAAAAAAAAGAAAGAAATTTCAATTGCTCTATCTTCAAGCTCATTGATTCTTTCCTCAGTCATATCCACTTTGTTCATGAGCCCATTAAAGGCATTCTTCATTTATGTTATAATATTTTTGATTTCTAGCATTTCTTTTTGATTCTTTTTATAGTTTCTGTCCTTCTGCTCCATTGCCCATCTGTTCCTGCATGCTGTCTACTTTTTTCACTAGATCTCTTATCATAGGAACCATAGTTATTTTACATTTACATTCTGAAATGTCCAACATTCTGCTCTACTTCAGTCTGGTTCTCATGCTGTTTTTATGCTGTGCTCTTTGTCCTCTAGTATGCTTAGTAACTTTTTCTTTAAACCCAGTCAAGATATATAGGGTAAAAAGAACTGAGGTAAATAGGCCTTCGTTGTGAGATTTTATGTTTATCTGGGTGGAGTTAGGCCGTCTTCACCATTTGGTATAGGTATAGATGTCAGAGGCTACATTTTCCTCTGGTGTCCTTGTTTTTGTCTCTTCTATGTCTTTAGATTTCCCTAAAGACTTCTTCTTAAATAGAGTCTGAGATGTAAAATTCTTTCCATTATAATTCTGTTTTTGTAGAAACCATAGAGGTGTGGTGGTAAAGGCCAGAGGGGAAAGGAAGCATTCCCTGGTCCTATGATTAGATCTCTGTCTTGTGATCAGCCTGTAGCCCTGGGCTGTGATCTTAAAATTACTTCTCAGCCCTGGGGCGTCTGGGTGGCTCAGTTGGTTAAGTGTCTGACTCTTGATTTTGGCTCAAGTTGTGATCTCCTGGTTTGTGAATTGGAGCCCTGCGTCGGGCACCATGCTGACCCACTGACAGTGCAGAGCCTGCTTGGAATAATTCTCTCTCTGTCCCCCTCTCTCTGCCCCTCCCATGTGTGCACTCTAAACAAACAAACTTAAAAAATTACCTCTCAGTTCCTCTACAGGGGAAAGCTCTAGGGAGCTGGGGTTGGTTGGGTATTTTCTTTACTCCACATTGGAGGCTAGAAGGAGCTGGTGTGGGGTATTTTTCCTTCTCTATGTGGGAGACTGGAGAAGGCGACAGTTGGGTATTTCCATTCTCCTGGTTAGTTAGGCTCTAGTAAAACCTCATTAGGTTAGGCTTTTGTAAAATAGTTTCTCTTAAAGACAGGCCCAATTAAGGATAATAGAATTTTCTAGGCATATTTCAAAATGGCTATCATTGTGGTTGGAAAAGATACTTGATATGATTTCAATCTTAAATTTGGTAAGACTTGTTTTGGGGCTAACATATGACTGATCCTCGAGAATGTTCCAGGTGCATTTGAGAAGAATTTGTATTCTTCTGCACCCTGTGTATACAGTGTAAGTTCAAGTCCAGTGTCTCCTAACTGATTTTCTGTTTTGTTTCAAGATTTCTTTGGTTATTCTAGGTCCTTTGCATTGCCACATATTTTAGAATTGATTTTCATTTTTTAACCAAAAAAACTTGCTAGGATTTTTATTCAAATTACGTTGGCTATAGATAAATTTGGCATTTTAGTCATAGTAAATCTTCCAGTTCCTGAGGTGCTTGGATGACTCAGTCAGTTAAGCACCTAACTTCGGCTCAGGTCATGATCTCATGGTTCATGGGTTCAAGCTCCGCATCTGGTTCTGTGCTGACGGTGTGGAGCCTGCTTGGGATTCTCCCTCCCTCTCTCTTTGCCCTTCCCCTATTTGCATGCATGCTCTCTCTCTTAAAAATAAATTAATTAAAAGAGCTTCCAGTTCCTCAGCATAGTATGTCTTTGATGTCTCCGTTTTTTGTTTTTTGTTTTTTTTACTTTTCAGTGTACAGGTCTTGAACATTTATGGGGGCGTGGCTGAAGCTATTAATAAATTATTTGTTATTTTGGATGTTATTGTAAATGAAATCATTTAAACTTTCAGGTCCCCGCTGTTAGTTGCTATTACATAGACATACAATTGATTTTATATATTGCCCCATACCTTGTGACTCTGGTAAGCTCATTTAGGAGTTTTTTAATAGCTTCTATGACAATTCCATTTTTCTATGTACATAATCATATCCTTTTTTTAAAAGTTTATTTATTTTGAAAGAAACAGAGACAGTGTGAGTGGGGGAGGGGCAGAGAGCGATGGGGGGAGAGGGAATCCCAAGCAGGCTCTGTGATGTCAGTGCAGAGCCCAACATGGGGCTTGAGCTCACAAATCTGTGAGATCATGACCTGAGATGAAACCAACAGTTGGATGCTTAACTGACTGAGCTACCCAGACAGACGCCCCTAAAATCATGTAATTTGTGAATAAAGACGGTTTCATCTTTTCCTCCTAGATTGTTTGCATTTTATTTATTTATTTTTCCTGATTGCACTGGCTAGGATAGGGTTTTTTTTTTTAAATGTTTATTTATTTTTGAGAAAGAGACAGAGGTGGGGGGCGGCAGAGAGGGAGGGAGACCCACAGAATCCGAAGCAGGCTCCAGGCTCTGAGCTGTCAGCACAGAGCCTGATGTGGGGCTCAGATTCACAAGCTGTGAGATGATGATCTGAGCCAAAGTTGGACATTTAACCGACTGAGCCACCCAGGTGCCCCAAGGATGAGGTTTGATAAAATTGGTGAGAGTGGACATGTGATCTTAAGGGGTAAAAATATTTTGCCCTTCATCATTACATGTTAGGTACAGGATTTCTGTACCTTTTATCAGATTTAGGGAAGTTCCCTCCTATTTCTGGTTGCTGACGTTGCATCCTACCATTAGTATTGAATAGTTTTGAATGCTATTTTTTCTGATTCTATTTGAGATGATCATGGAGGATTTTATTTTGAATATGTTAATATGGTGGGTGGCAGCTGATTTTTAACTTCTCATTTTGGAACAACTGTAGGTTTACAGAAAACTTGTAAAGACAGTAGAGTATCCTGAGAGTTCCTATATATCCTTCCCATATATCCATAGCCTGCTGGGTACATCACTACAGTATATACAGATTAACACTGACACAGTACCCTTAACCAAACTACAGGCTTTATTTGGATTTTACCAGCTTTTCCACTAACACTTTTTTTCTGTAACAAGATTCAACCCAGGATACTGCATTGTTTCATGGCTTAATCCTCTCTAATCTGTGACAATCTGTCTTTCCGTGGTTTCCATAATCTCAACAGGTATACAAAGTGCAGAGCAGATATTTTGTATGAATGAGTGAATGAACGGATAAATAAATAAATAAAAATGTTCCTCAATTTGTGTTTCTCATGTGTTTTCATTATTAGACTGGAATTCTATGGGTTTCACAAAAAATACCGCAGAGGTGAAGTACGTTTCTCACTGCATCCCGTCACTAGAAAAAGATACGAGCACGACTTATCACTGTTGATCCTGATCATCCTTGAGTCGTTGGTTAAAGTGCTGTCTACTAGGTTTGTCCACTATAGTCACTGTTTTTTCCTTTTCTATCTTCTTTCCTTCAGATGAGACTCACTATGTCCAGTGCATACTCAAGGTAAAGAGAATTAAATTCCACCTCTCAGAGGGGGAAATTTACACATAATAATTCAAATTCTAAAAGGAACCCTTTTTTCCTTCTCCCCCACCAATGTATTTAATCGTTTCTTTATGTTAGTACGGACTCATGGGTATTTATTTGTTCCTTGAGTTAGAATCCCATGCTATTGTTATTTGTCTGGTTGCTCAACTTGTTTCAGCTGTAGCCCCTGAAGGCTCTTTTAGGTTGACTCCTTTTGACACATTCCCTTTCTTCTTTCCTTCTCCTGGAACTTTGAGATGCCCGAGGCTCATATGGCATTCCTTCTTTTTCAGCCTTAAAACCTGCCATTTCCCCCTAGGACCTCTGACTGCTTTCCTTAGAGAATGGTATTTAGAAAACAGGATCTGGGTGTTGGCTGTCATTGATAACCGGGATGTCATGTGAGGCCTTCTAAGGCCTTCTCAGTGGACAAAGCTAGGAAATAAATTAGGTAGATTAACCCATCTGTAGGCATAAGCTACAGGTGTATATACCTATATATAGATACACCTAATTACCAAACAGATGTTAAAACAGACATGAATTTATATTGATATCCCTGTATTCCAGCATCGACAGGTTCATTCTAGTCTTCCTTTCTTGCTTATTGGTATACTCGATTCTGATGTAATGCTTGTTTTTTGAATAGGAGGAATTTGAGCATGATGTACATTTCACATCTTCTTTTGCATAACTTTATCCCCGAGGAACAGTGGATGAACAGAGAAAACTGCACCCAGCTGAGTCAAGTCATGTTGGACTCCGTAAAACACACACACGCACCTCAAATATCCACAGCTGTCTTAACTCATTGCGTGTATTGTCTGACGAGGTTATGTTTTGCTCTTCTTTTGAATTTGTGATTCATTTATTCATTCATTTCATAAACACATCTAAGTGTTCTCGTTCAAAAACAAGCAATGCATGGAAAAGAAAATCTTTAAGTATTGATGAGAAGCTAGAAATAATGAAGTGTTTTAAAGGAAACAAGAGAACATGTGATGTCTCACAAGCAATAGACAAAGGAATCCACACTGAGGATTATCTGAAGCCATGTTCTTAAAAGACACTTCCCTGATGGAACAACTTTAAGTGCTGTGAAGTCGATAAGAGCAAAGCCTGAAGAATTGGAAGAAATGAAAAGATTGTTGAGTGTATGAATTGAAGACCAAACAGAAAAATTTAGGATAATCTATTCTCATAATCAGAGAGAAAGCATTATTTACAAAAATCTTAGTGCTGGCTTCATGATTTTAAACACCACTACAATTGCCTTTTCTTTTCTTTTTTTTTTTAATGTTTATTTATTTTTGAGAGAGACAGAGTGTGAGTGGGGGAAGGGCAGAGAGGGAGGGAGACACAGAATCCGAGGCAGGCTCCGAGCCGGCAGCAAAGAGCCTGATGTGGGCCTTGGACCCACAAACCAGCGAGATCATGACTGGAGCCCAAGTCAGCTGCTTAACCAACTGAGCCACCCAGGCACCCCCATCACTATAATTTTCAAAGCCATCAGCTGTCTGTCTGCAAAGAGTCCAGCTGAGAAGGAAAATACAGGTGAGAAAGTAGCAAAAGAATTTCTAACAGTGATAGAGAAGTTAATTGAAGAAGAATGCGATGGAACAAAATTCTAATTGTGATAAAAGCAATATCTAGTATAAATGCTTTCCTTGAAAGACCTACATCTCCATCGGAAAAACATGCCAAGCATTTTAGACTGTGAAAGAGCTGTGATGTTCAGGGCCACCCGCCAAATCAAGGACAGTGAGCCACACCCATCCATGTATAGTTTAAACTTGTCCATTTCAAGGGGATTTCAGATAACCATGGTCTCACTCACAATAACGCATAAGCTGTGGCCCATATGATGTCATATAATTTCAGTAGCATATATTTCTTTTTTGTTATTGTAGCTAATCATTTAACATGTGTAAAACTATGCTACTGTTTTTGTTAGGTGCCTATCTTTTTTTAAAAAATGTTGTGCCCAACCTCATTTTTTCCCATGAGATGTAAAGTTTTTATTGTGCCGTTTTATAGTGTGATGATTTTTAAGAACGGATATGTCATGTTGTAGCAGAATTGACCGTAAGTTCTTTCGCTGACAGTGAGAAACCAATCTCCCAAGATTTACAGTTTACTTATTTATTCAACCCTACTTAGGCGTTGAGTAGTTTCAGAATTGCTAACCCAGACCCCAGTGGGAGGCACATTTGTCAAGTAGGTTAGAGTTTTATCTTTAGCCTCACAGTAGCCAGTCAAAATACTGTTATCCAAAGTACTTAGGTCAGTTCTGTTTCCCTCCATTCCCTTTAGTGGGATAATGTCATATATTCGTAACACAGTTAGCTCTTGTACTTTGGTATTTGATCCATTTTGAGTTAATTTTTATAAATCGCAAAATAAGGGCCTAACATCATTCTTTTGCATGTAGATCCAGTTCCTTACTACAGTTTATTGAAAAGACTGTCCTTTCCCCATTGAGTGGTCATGATATGCCTGTTGAAATCAATTGACCACATATGTGAGGATTTATGTGGGACTCTCTTTTCTGTTTCATTGGTTGATATGTTTGTCATTATGTTTTATTTACTACATCTACTATATTTACTATATGTATTTACTAAATTCACTATTATTTACTTCGCTATTTTTATTTTCTGTAGCTTTGTAGTAAGTTTTGAAGTTGGAAGATTTCAATCTTCTAATTTTATTTTTACTTTTCAAGATTGTTGTATCTTTGTATCTATTAGGGGCTCCTTCCTAGTCATGTATGTATGAATCTGAGGATCAATTTATCCCTTGCTACAAAAAAGGATGCTGGAATTGCACTGAATCTGCAGATTGCTTTGGGAAATTACTGATGTCTTAGCAATGTTAAGTCTTCCTATCCATGAACATGGGGTATCTTTCTATTATTTATGTTTTCTTTATTTTCTTTTAGCAGTGTTCGTAGTTTTCAGCATACAAATCTTTCACTTCGTTGTTTAGAGTTATTACTAAGTATTTAATTTTATAAGATGATATTATAAATGGGGGGCACTTGGTTCGCTCAGTTTGTAGACCTTGCCATTCTTGATTTCGGGGTCGTAAGTTCAATCCCCCATGTTTGGTGTAGAGATTACTTTTAAAAAATCTTTAAAAAATGATATTATAAATGGAATTGCTTTCTTCATTTTCCTTTCAGGTTGTTCATTGTTGGTATACAGAAACACATCTGATTCTTGCACATTGATACTGTACTTTGTAATTTGCTGAATTATTAATTCTACTAGCTTTCTTGTGGGTTTTTTTTATATTGTTGCTGTTGTTCTATTTATGTGATGTATTGCATTGATTTTTTCCTATGTTGAACCACTTGGTCATGTCAGATAATCCCTGTGGTGTCCTCTTGGATTAGGTTTGTGAGTATTTTGTTGTGGATCTTTCTGTCCATATTCATTAAGGGTTATTAATCTGTAACTTTCTTTTCTTGTGATGTCTTTATCTGGCTTTGCTATCAAGTAGTGCTGGCCCCATCGAATGAGTTAGAGAGTGTTCTCTCCTTTTCTATTTTTTGAAAGGATTTGAGAAGGATTCATATTAATTGTTCTCAAAATGTTTGGTAGAATTCAGCAGTGAAAGCATCTGGTCTCGGAATTTTCTTTGTTGTAAGGTTTAAGAAATATATTTTTAAACATGTTTTTATTTGTTTTTTGAGAGAGAGTGCTTGAGAGTAAGCACACAGCACGGGAGGAGCAGAGAGAGAGAGAGAGAGACAGACAGACAGAGAACCTGGCTCTGTGGACAGCAGCAGTCCTGAAGTGGGGCTCAAACTAATGAACTGTGAGATCATGACCTGAGCCAAAGTTAGCCACTTAACCGAGACACCCAGGCTCCCTTCTGTGTTGTAAGGTTTTAAATGACTGATTCAGTCTCTTATTAGGAGTCTGTTGAGTCTCCTGTTTCTTCTTGAGTCAGTTTAGGTAATTTGAGTGTTTCTAGAAATTTGTCCATTTCATCTATGTTGTCTAATTTGGTGTATAATTGTTCATATTATTTTCTTATAATCCTTTTTATTCTTGTGTTGTTGGTAGTAATGTCTCCATTTTTATTTTTGATTTCAGTTATTTCCATTGCCTCTCTTTTTTGTTACTCTAGCTAAAGGTTTGTCAATGTTATTTTCAAAGAAATAACTTCTCATTTTATTGATTCTCCTATTGTTTTTCTCTTGTCTATCATTTTATTTTTTTCTAATCATCATTATTTCCTTCTACTAACTTCGGGTTTATTTTGCTCTTACTTTTCTATTTTCTCAAGGTACAGTGTTAGCCATTTATGGCTATAATTTTCCTTCTGATCACTACTTTCCTAAGTTTTGGTGTGTTATATTTTGTTTTTTAATCCTCCCTATGTATTTTCTGATTTCCCTTACGATTTGTTCTTTGAACCTTTGGTTACTAAAGAGGGTGTTGTTTAATATCTGTGAATTCTCCTAATTACCTTCTACTATTGATTTCTAATATCATTCCATTGTGGTTGAAGAAGATATTTTGGATGATTTTTATTATTTTAATCTTTTAAAATTTATGGAGACTAAATTTTTGGCTAAACATACTATGTATCCTGGAAAATGTTCCATGTGCACTTGAGAAGAATATGAATTATGCTTTGTTGGCTGGAGTATCCTATATATGTCTGTTACATCTATTTGGTTGATAGTGTTGCTTAATCCCTCTCTATTCTTATTAATCTTCTATCTATATTTTATATTCATTATTGGGTATGAAGTATTGTAGTCTCTAACTATTATAGTTGAACTATCAATTTCTTCCATTAATTCTGTAAATGTTTGCTTCATGTATTTTGGGAGTCTGTTGTTTGCTGCATATATGTTTATAATTGTTACATGTTTTTGATGAACTGACCCTTTGTGAATATATAATTTCCTCTTTTGTCTCTAGTAACAGTTTATGACTTAAAGTTTGTTTTGTCTGATACTAGTATAAGTGCCTCCACTTTCTTTTGGTTACTATTTGCATGGAGTATATTTTCCCATCATTTTACTTTCAACCTATGTGTGTTCTTGGATCTAAAGAGAGTCTCTTGTAGACAGCATACAGTTGGATTTTTTTTTGTATTTGTATTCTGCCAATCTCTGTTTTTTTATTCAAAAGTTGAATACATTTATACTTAAAGTAATTACCGATAAGAAATGACTTACTTCTTTGCTACTTGTTATTTATATGCCTTATACCATTTTTGCCCCTCATTTCCCAAATTACTGCCTTATTTCGTTTTTAGGGTTTTTGTGTTTGTGTAATTAACCATTATGATTTCTTTTTGCATATATCCTATTGATATTTTCTTTGTGGTTACTATGGGGATTATATTTCACATCCTAAATTTATAACATTCTAATATGAATGAATGCAGTCTTAACTTCAATAACTTCTAAAAACTCTGCTCCTATATAGCTCTGTCCCTATTGTATGATTGTCAGAAATTACATCATTATACAATGTGTATCTGATGACACAGATTCATAATTATTTTTAATGCATGTCTTTTAAATAATGTAAAAAATAAAAAGTGGAGTTACAACCAAGAACACAACAATACTGACTTTTCTTTCTGCTCATATATTTGCCTTTACCAGAGATATTTATTTCTTCATATAGGTTTGAGTTACTGTCTAGTGCCTTTTCATTTAAACCTGAAGGACTTTTCTTGCAGTACAGGTCTGGTGGTGATGACCTCCTTGAGCTTTTCTTTATTTGGGAATTAACTTCTCCCTCATTTTTAAAGGACAGTTTTGCTGGATATAGAATTCTTAATTGACAGTTTTATTACTTTTAGGGCTTTAAATATGCCATCCCTTTGCCTTGGTCTCCACAGTTTCTGATGGAACTTTGTTGTTAATCATAATGGGGATTCCTGTATGTAATCTGTCACTGAACTGGGGCCTGTAAATTCATCTTTCAGCAGATTTGACATCTTGGTAGCCAGTGTTTTGTCACTCACAAACATTTTTCATATACCGTTCTTTCATCTCCCTGTGGGCCATTAATTTCATGTGTGTTCAATTGCTTGATATTGTATTTCAGGTCTGTGGTGCTTGTTTAATTTTTCAAAAAGATCTTTTCTTCATTCTGTGTGTTTCATTTTGGATTGTTTCCATTGCTCCATTTCAACATCATTGATCTTTTTCATCTGTATTATCTAATTTGCGGTAAATCCTGATGTACATGGGCCTTTTTTCATTTCTGATATTATATTTGTTATCTTTGGTGGTTCTGTTAGAATATTATTTTAATAATTCCTGTTTTCCTCCTCACCATGTTTATGTTTCCCTTTAGGTCTTTGATATATCTTAAACATATTTATAAGAGTTATAACATTGCTTATAAGGTCCTTGTCTGCTAATTTCATCATCTCTGTCATTTATGAGACTGATTCTGTTCACAGACTTCTTATTACGGTTCTTCTTTGCTTACTGTAATTTTTAGATGCTGGATATTGTGAATTTTACATTGTTGAGTGTTGAATATTGTTGTAATCCTTTAATGATTACAACACTAAATAATAAGAAGTCTGTCATCACTTTTATTGTTGTTCTCCTGAATGTAAGATGTACTTTTCTTCGGCAGCTTTTAAGACCTGAGTGTTATGTTTACTTTTCAGCCGTCTGACTATGATATACCTTCATGTAGCCCTTACATTCCTGCTGCACGATAGAGACAAAAATTAGTAACAACTCAAATATCTAAAATTCTGAGAATGATTACCTGTTCACCTGTTCATAATGGAATGGCATTGAATAAATATGTAGCTTCTGCTGGTCCAAGATAAAGTGTATATGAAATAATGTTTAGTAAAAATTGGAACTATTATATGTAGTAAGATTTGAGAAATGAAAAATACTTATAGTATAAGTGTAAGAAACTTACAAACTTAGTAGTTATGGAAGTAGTGTATTACTTCCTCTGAAAATCTGTTTTTTATAACAGCTCTTGAGATGTAATGCACTTACCATAAAATTCTCCCACACCAAGCATATACTGAACGTATACAATTCAGACAGTTCTGAATATATTCTTAGAGTTTTGCAAACATCACAATTAATTTTGGAGAAGTGTCCTCACCCTAACAAGAAACCCCAAATCTATTAAGCACCCACTTCCCATTTTCTCCAATGCCACCCAGTCCTCAGTAACCACTGATCAACTTTCTCTATGATTTTGCCTCTTCTGAACATTCTCTATAAATGGAATCATGTAATAGCTGATGTTTTCTGACAGGCTTTTTTCACTGAGCATAATGTTTTCAAAGCTTATCATGTTGTAGCATGTATTAATACTTTATTTCTTTTTGTCATTAAATAATATGCAATGTTTTTTTAGTGTTCATTTATCTTTGAGAGAGAGAGCGAGAAAGTGCGAGAGAGAAAGAGCAGGGGAGGGACAGACAGAGATGGAGACACAGAATCCAAAGGAGGTTTCAGGCTCTAAGCTGTCAGCACAGAGCCCAACGTGAGTCTCGAACTCACCCAACAGGAGGCTTGAACTCACAGACTGTGAGATCATGACCTCAGCTGAAGTCTGACCCTTAACCGACTGACTCACCCATGCGCACCAATGTTATCAGTTTTAGATCACAATTAATAGTATAATAAATAGTTCTATACGTAAAGACTTTTAAGATAGATTCCCTAAAATGGAATTAGTAATCAAAGAAAATGAACCATTTTTCATGTTATATTTTTAATGTATTTGTAGCTGTATCTATATACTTACATATACCATATACTATATATAAATCTATATTTATCTATATACTTCAAAAAACTGCATAATGTGAATTTACTTTAATTTCGTGAAAATGCAAATAAGGACTAAAGAGAAAATCCTTCTGACCACTGCTCTCTCACACCCCACTCCTCACCCCTGGCCTTTTCCCTCTATTTTCTATTCCTAGAGGCAGCCATTATCCTGAGTTCGGAACATACCCTTCCAATTCATATTTTAAAAATCTTTCCTCTCCGTCTCTCTGTATATGCATATATATAGACACACATTTTTAAAAGGCTTTTAATTGTATGTTATACAGAGGCTAATTCCATTGTGATGCCTGCAATAAAAATCCCTATGTGCATTATTAAAGAGAACAAAAACTAATTATATCACTTCTATCCTTTCCATCAATATTCATATCATATAAATAAACCATAGTGTAATGGGAGCCCTGGATCCCAATAATTGACTCTAATAGCTATCCTAATAATTCATTCCCTGCCCCGAAGATAATACCATATTGTATTTCAGGAGGCTATTTTAATTCCAAGGAAGGTAAACAGGATTGATTTCAAGGGGCTTCAGATTCACCTTGGGACCAAAGCACTCAATTTGATTATAGATTTGATAATTAATAAACTCATTCTTAAACTCCAAAAGGGATACCTAATTACTGTCTAATTGGGTAGATGATTAAATCAGTCATTAAAAATAATGGAACTTTGTGAACTAATTCAAATATTTAATAGGCACAGTGCTGATGATATTTGGTTGAATATTTCTGATTACTTAGGTTTGGAGGCAGCTTCTGGGCATTGCCCGGCACTTCGGGTGACTGATCAGGTTTGCCAGGTTTCCTGGCTGCCTTATAAAAGCCAGGTGGTCACAGATTTGTTGCCCAAATCTCTTGATTTTTTTCTGGAGAGAAAAGATTTCTTTATACAAAATATTTGGTGGCAGCATATATCACTCATTTGCTCTTGTAGTTGAATCTGAATTGTCTCATGTTTCCTGGGATTTAAAAAAAGTTTTTTTTTAAGTTTATATATTCTCCAGTGAGAGACAGAGCATGAGCGGGGGAGGGGCAGAGAGCTAGGGAAACAGAATCTGAAGCAAGCAGTAGGCTCTGAGATGTCAGCACAGAGCCCCGGCCTCCCCATGATGTGGGGCTGGAACTCACAAGCTCCAGATGTGACCTGGGCCAAAGTTGAGGCTGAACCGACTGAGCCACCCAGAGAATCCCCTGGAACTTTAAATTCTGAAGATTTAAGACATAACCTCAGGTAATCTCAGGTGCAAAGGCCCTTTGGTTAATCTCTTGTGGATTTTCATGACAGTTGATCTGCAACGGTTTTCAACTATCCCATGAAAAACTAGGGAAGGGATTGGATAATAAGACCCCATACCAAAATTATCTTTAAATTTTCAAAATTCCAATTCACTAATTTAAAAATACTGTGCTGCCCTCTTAGATCATTCTACCACTAAATTACCTATCCTAAAATATTATATCAGCTTTTTAGAAGAGAGAAAGCAGAACTATCATTTCCCACCCCACCTCCCAAAGTTTGAGTTAGAATTTAGTAGGAGCATCAGGCAGATACTAGTTACAGTATTTTCCAGACCCCCTCCCCCACCTATCACAGAGGGACCCGATGGCTCGGTAAACGGAGGTGGCCGTTTGCAGGGGAGTGTTGAGCAGAGGCTCTGTGCTGGTGTAGTAACCGCAATAGGCGTTCTGAGTTAGGAAGCCAGATGTGCAGTGAGTCTAAATCATTTTGGATTTATTTTGGATGCTTAATGATGAATGTAAAAGAACTGTGCCTTTTTAATCTTAGAATTAGCACCCACAACCCTTTTTTTTTGTGACCTGTAAACTTAAAAAGAAAGAAAGAAAGAGAAAAAAAGAACCAGTGTAGGTCAAATTCTACATTTGGTGTTTTGTCTTCCTGGAGAGTAGCTATTGGTATTGTTCCCATTCTGCAGATGAGGTTCAAAGAGGTCAGAAGACTTTGACCAAAGGCTAACCAGGAACAGGGGTTTGGAGAGGGCCATTCTGAAACCTGACAGGCCCGCCACACCTCTTCTGGCCAGGTCGAAGCCAGAGCCGGGTTTAAACCGTGCAGAGGACACTGACGTTGGACAAATGCCAGGCTTCACTCTGCCAGCTCTGAGGCCAGGCGGCTGTGTGGCCTCGGCCATTCGGACTGTAGTGGCAGCCTCCCTAAGCGCACGGTCCTGCCACCGCAGAGCAGATGCCCTGCGATCCACGTGCTGCGGGGGCCCACGTTCTGACCACCTCCCAAACCTGGCGCTGCTGGAGGAAGCCGCTTGGACCTTAGTCACTGTCAACTGACCGCTACGCCCTTTGCTCCGGAGGCGTTCCTTTACCGGGCCGGCCGGTTTCAGTCCCTGCCTGTTTTTCAAGGTGCAAAACGTGCACACAGAGCTTGCCCCTGCGGGCACCTGATTTCCCACACCGGCCTCAGACTTCAGTGGGTTCGAGAACGGAGTTGAAGCTGGGGTGTTTTACTGCCCACCACGTCCCCTCTCCCTCGGTGGCTCGCGGCCAGCTGTCTCCAGGGACGCCGCAGCCCCAAGGCCGGTTTGCCCCCCGAGCGCGCGTCCGGGTGTCCCGGGGATTGGGGCTGGAGGAGGGGTGCGGGAGCGAGCCGCTGGGCACACCCGCGGGTCCCACGCTCCGCCGACTGCGCATCCTGCGGCGCCGACCTCCGCTGGGGAAGGCGAGGCGCAGCGGCCGCCGCAAGGCTTGGCACCGGCGGCGACCCCGGGCGGGCGCGGCTCCCTCCACCGCCCCACCTCTCGCCCGGCCCGCCCCGCCTCACCTCACCCCACCCCA
This sequence comes from Helogale parvula, assembly GCA_004023845.1. Lineage (NCBI taxonomy): Eukaryota > Metazoa > Chordata > Mammalia > Carnivora > Herpestidae > Helogale > Helogale parvula. Next base: position 41,955 of record PJEM01007878.1, on the reverse strand, counting down.
CCCCACCCCACCGCCCGCAGGTGCAACCGCGGTGGCAGCCGAGTAGGTGCTTGGGGATGATCTCACTCGCGCGCTCGGCGCCAGGAGGAGGAGGAGCGGGAGCAGACCCAACTTCCGGGTAGTGCCGCCGCACGCCACCGGCATCTTGCTTTTCCTCCCCCTCCCCCCACCGCACCCCTCGCCTCTCCCTCCTTTCCTTTATTCCCGGCCCCACCTGCCAAAATGAACAGCTCGGACGAGGAGAAGCAGCTGCAGCTCATCAGCAGCCTGAAGGAGCAAGGTAGGCGGGCGCGCGGCCGCCAGGTGCGGGCAGGCGCGGCCCGTGGGCGGGGACGGCTCCCGGGCGCGGGTCCGGGCTGCGGCGACCTGGATGGGTGGTGTCGCGGCCGCCGCGCTCGCCCCGTGGGCCCGTCACCCGGGCGGGAGCGTCCTCCGCGCCCCGCGCGCCTAGGAGAGCCCGGGGCCGAGGGTCAAGTGCGCGCGTGTCGGGCCCTGCAGTGCGGGCAGCGCTCCCCAGGCGATCCGGGGTGGGGGGAAGGGACCGGGATTGGGGACGGGCGAGGACACCGCGGCACCCCTCACCCGCGGGAGAAGCGGGCGGGCTAGACATCTCGGGAAGGGGTGGTTTGGGCAGCCGCGCGGGCCCCGCTCCCCAGCCTCGGCCCCACCCATGCACATTGGCTCGGGGAGGCCTGCAGCGCTGCCGCCTCGCAGCCTTCCCTGCTTGTCAGCCCGCTTCGGGCTAGTTCCTCTTTCCTTCCCTAGCCACAATTCCAGGCCCCCGTGTGTTTGACCACTTAGCATTTTTAGCAGCTTATTATTAGTCAGTGAGCCAACACCCTGCCAGTGTTAGGCTTCCTGAATTAAGACTTGGCCCCGGGCACCAGGAGAGCCAGGCCATGTGCATGCATTGCCACATTTCCCCGCGCCCTGGAGATTACCTCCCTGTAAAGAACTGTTCCAATCATCTTCACCTCTTCCTGCACTTCTCCACAAAGCCAAATTAGCGATCAAGTGTGCGTTCAACACACTTTACCTTTCAAATCACTGTCATTACCCTGCGCAAAGGTGGCCTGAGAATGTGGGTCAAGAAAGCGAGGAACTGCCCAGATTTAGGAAGTAACAACGTGTGGGAACTTGTGCTCTTCTGAATCACTTGGTGACACGGCCACATCGTGGAAGGAGCCCTGCTCTGGGGCTGATCCGTGTCCCCTCTCAGCTTTCACTTCTGTTGGCCCAGCTTACCAAGGCTCTTCCCTTCCATGGGCCTTTGGGTGATCATGCCAAACCAGATGGTTTTGTTGGGCCCGGCCCAGTTTCCATGCACCTCGAAACCACAGACTTACCATTCGCACGGGTATGTGGACCCCTCTGGAGTTCACACTCCTGGCAACAAATCTCAGCACAATTGTTTACCAGTCCTGTGATCTTGGGAATTATTACCTCACTGAGATGGACAAGCCCATTTCCTTTGTTGTATCTAGCATCTAGAAAGCGTTGGGTAAATATTAATGGCTTTTCCCAGTACCTTCAGCTCCCATCCTAGAGTAGACTTAGGTCATCAAGTCACAAGCATCAGTGAATCCAGTGGGTGGGCAGAATGCCCTTAATCTGACTTTTCTCCAGTGGTTTAGTTGAGGGGCTGGATTCTGTTACTGTTTTATCTCTAATAGCGCAACCTCCCCCGTCTTCCTCCCCCCCCCACCCCGCCCCATAAGGTAGAGAGAGACTCTTACTTTGTGTTCTAGACAGTTGGAGCTTCCATCTTTGGTATCGGAGCTCTTGATGGATGGTTGGTTTTCAAAAAATGATGCAATAAAAACTTCATTTGTTTTTATTCTGAGTATAATTTCAAGGGTGGCTTAATTATGCAGAGAATCCGCAAGTTGTGTGTATTTGATTTGGGAATACGTTCTCTGTCTCTGTGTTGGATTTGAGAGCCGAGAGAAAGGGAGGATTTTTCAGTTTTTGGCTCTTTCTCAGATACCGGAAAACAAATCCACGGTTTGGTATTTTTAGAGGATGCAGTTCCTTGATGGATGGGCATATCAAAGGCAGAACAGTGAGTCTTCTGAAATTTGTGTGTCTTAAAACGTGCCCTTTTTTTTTTTTTTAGGAGTGAGTCTGGTTACCCAGGTGTTGGGGTTTTTTTTCCGCCCATCTCAAAACTGGAGCATTTATTTGTCATTGGATCATAGACTTTGATAACAATTGACTTATTTCAAGAGCATTTAACTGCTGTTTGACCTTTGGAACTAATTGGGAAGATAGGAATTTGAGGTGGAAAAGCTGGTAACTAGGTGTTTGGGCTCTTACCCATAAGATCATTAATTTTGTAAGTTGATGGTGTGTATGATTTATTTTTGAAGATAGACTATATATATATATATATATATAACTACCTGTTGACCTTGTGACCAATTCCACTACTCCTCTGTAATGTGGACAAGAAGAACCATTATTAACGAACACTCTACTTTCCTTTTTCAACCTCGTGTAAACATATGCATTTATTCCTTTAACAAATACTTACCAAATACCTACCATGAATGAGGCACATGTAGAAGGCTTTGGAAGTAGGTAGTGAACCAAACAGACAGCCCTTGCTCTCTACCAGGTTTACTGTCTAGTAGACAGGCATGAATCAAATACCCACACAAATCTGTACAATTACACATTGTTCTTTTTAGGATAGATTCTTAGAAATGGAATTGTTGGATCAGAGAGCAAGTAGACTAAAGTTTTTTTTTTTTAATGTTTATTTATCTAGTTTTGAGAGAGAGAGGGAGACAGAATATGAATGAGGGAGGGGCAGGGAAAGAGAGAGAGAGGGACAGAATCCGAAGCAGGCTCCAGGCTCCGAGCTGTCAGCTCAGAGCCTGATGTGGGGCGCGAACCCATGAACGGTGAGATCATGACCTGAGCCGAAGTCGGATGTTCAACCTACTGAGCCACTCGGGTACCCCGTGGTAGACATAAATTTTGCTAGGCATCATCAAGACGCCCCTGAAAACGGTTATACCGGTTCACATTCCCCACCAGCAGTGTCCATTCCCCCCAACACGTGTCGACATTGACCAACCCCGGTCTTGACTAATTTTGTACATGTGCTGCCGAAGCGAGCACGTTGACCAATTTTGACACTCTGGTGACTTTCTTAATTTTTGGTAAGCAAAGATGAACAAAGATAGTACTGTCAGAAAAACTAAGTGATGTTCTCAGTGACGTTTGACATCTTTCTACATGTGTATTGGTTTCCTCATCTCATTTCTTCCTTAGTGAATTTTTAGTCAAAAATTTGAACCCGATCCCCGGGAGGGTGCTCAGAAAGAAGATTCCTATCTACTCTGAATGGCAGAACTGACAGCAGCCTCCCCTAATGTGAAGCCTTCAGTGGTGTGGTGAATAAGGTTGCTTCTGACAAAAGTTGTGAAATGTAATGACGGAGTCTGTCATAATATGAACAGTCTCTAATTTATACTTACTGTTCCCTAGGCTCTATGTCTTATAAATCACACCCACTTCTGAATTACTTCAAAACATTGTATGTTCCCTCCTAGTGAATGGTATAATTAGCTATATTATGTCTTTCCAGAAAGTTATATTATGTCCCTTAAAAAAAATTAGCCAGTGTGTGATTGCTTATGTTCAAGCAGATGTTGAGGTAATGAGGTAATTCTCTTTTTGTCCTTTTTGGAGCTTTATTTTATTGGACTGATTGACATCTTTAATGCATTGACAAATGGCGACTCGAGATACTGTTTCCGATGCATACTTCTTAGCTACTAAAGTGGACGTTTCCCTTACAAAACATCGTATGATTTGTCCCCCTCCAGAATTCTGCTGGGAAATGATCGACTTAGCTCAGCATTTGTTTAAGGTACATGATTTTCTCGGTAATTTATTCATCCCACACGCGTTGAATATTCATAGCCAGGCACTGTGCTAGGCATCAGAGATCAAAAGATGAATAAAACCTTGTCCCTGCTGGTGAGGAGTTCCTAGCCTAGAGATGGTGGCAGGCATGTGAATTCCAGGAAGAGCGTCTGGTTGGTGTCGTTTGGGCCATGGGTTTGAGGCCTTTGGGCAGGGCCCCTTGATTGGCAGCCCCCACGAAGGCCAATGGATTGAAGACGTTGTCCGGAAAGAATGGCGTGCCACTGCCAGAAAGGCGGGGGGCTGCAGGCTGGGCAGACACGGACAAGAGACGTCCACTAAACTAGGCAGCGTCATAATGTCAAGTCATTTGGAACTTGCCGAGGAAGTTTTTTTAAAGGGAGTGATCATCACCCAACAGTTAATGATGTTACCACGTGAGACCAAAACCACACCAAGCAAACTGAAAACACTATCCTACAGTAAGACAATAATGGGCTTTAAATAAAGCACGGTAGCATTTCAGCTTTAGAGTTAGTTATCGTTTTCCCCAAGACTATCGCAATAGTGCTTAAGGTTCTGATGGGAATTTAGCCAGGCTTAGTCTTAGAGCTGAGTTAGTCATTACAGACGCTCCCAGTGTTGCTCTGACTTCTAGGCCAGAAAGTAGCAAGAGCATTATTTCCACAAAAGGGACCAAAATGATTGCCTACCGCCAGGACTGTATCAGTCAGGAAAAGCGGAAGCATTGTCAGTCTTGGATACATACAAAGTCAGTCAATAGAAAGCAGTTTGGGATTGAACAGTTGCTATGGTATCAAGTGCAAACTTGGCTTCACGTCACTATTTTTCCAAGCGTGGTCCAGGGGCCACCAGTCTCTGAATCATCGGGGTACATATGCCCATTTTTACTTACTTGTTTATGAAAAGAAACCTGGTCAGTTTCTTTTTCTTCCTCTAGGTGTATCTTTGTAAAATCGACACTTCGGATGTTGCGCTTTCCCAACAAAATATAACGTAGTTTGAGAAAAGTGCACGAAATAAGAATGAGCACCTCAATGAATCACTGAAAAAAAAAAATGTTTCAAACAACACTTAAGTCAGAACGTTTCCAGAAAGCCCTTTATAACCTTCCAATCCAATTCTCACCTGCCTTTCCCCGATGCTAGTTATGTCACCAAAGGTAAGTTTTGTAGTGTCCTGAAGATAATCCTACAGAGAACATTATTTGCTCTGTCTTCTTTCACTCAGTCCGTGTGGGATTTATCAGCATCGTGTATAGTTGTAGTTTGTTTATTTGCATTGCTGAATAGGATTCCTCCAAATGAACGCACCAAAAAAAAGTTTTTAAGCCGATTAATATACTGTAGATCCAAGGTCAGCGGACTTTTTGTGTAAGTGACCGGATAGTATTTTAGGCTTTGGGGGACATTTGGTGTTGGTTGTAAACCCGAAAAATGCAGTTTCCTCTTATAGTTTGTGAACTCCCATCTCAGAGGCAGATAGATGCTCAGCATGGGCTGAAGAATTATGTCTTCCGGTCAGAATTTCACTGTTCGTGTAACTTGTCCACTGGGTCATTCAATCTTACTTTTGTTTTAAATTGAATTTTAAAATAAACATCTGCTTATTTAGGAAAAAATAAGCATATTACTTGAAAAATATAGTGAATTCTTCCCTCCGATTCATTGTTTCTTCATCATTATCTCATTGTACTCTCCTGAGGAGTCTTTTAAGAACCCCCAACTGTTTTCCTTCCCAACTGTTCTTCTCCCCACAAAATGTTAGTACCATGGGTGTACCGTACGTCTTTAATGTGCCGTGATCCTTCGGAGGCCGCAGACCATTGTGATACCTAAGGTTGTGTTCCGCCTGGAGGACAGTGTCGTCCCACTGGTCATGCACGCTCTCACCCCCTTTCCACTCCTCAGAGTCAACACTGTTATCTTTTTTTCCTTCACCTTTCCAAAATTGTGCTCTTGAACACACATATGTACTTATCACTTAATATGCATTATGGAATTCCTATCAGTACATAGAGAATGGAATCTTTAAAAATTGATTTGGATAGGGGTGCCTGGGTGGCTCAGTCAGTTAAGTGGTCGACTTTGGCAGTTCGTGAGTTCGAGCCCCGTGTTGGGCTCTGTGCTGACAGCTCAGAGCCTGGAGCCTGCTTCAGATGCTGTGTCGCCATCTCTCCCTGCTCTTTCCCTGCTCATGCTCTGTCTCTCTGTCTCTCAAAAATAAATAAACATTAAAAAAATTGATTTGGATAGTGTTGCATTCTACAGATTTCCCCCAATGTAGTTAATGTACTCTCAGTGGATATCTCTGTGTCTCTTTGTCTTTGCTATTAAAAAATAATGCTTTGGATAATAGATAAGAGACATCAGTATGGGTTCATGTTTTACTTAATCTAGATATAGATGATTACATATAGAAATAGTTATAGGTGAGTATATGCCTGTAGAGTGAGAAACAGTCACAGCCAAGAAGCGACAACGGAATGTAACATGGTACCTGAGTGGAATCCTGGAAGAAAAACAGATCATTAGGTCCAAACCAAGGAAACATGAATTAAGTATGGACTTCAGTTCATAATGTGTCAGTACTGGTCCCCGGATGATAATAAAGGTACCATGCTAACGTAAGGTGTTAGTAATCGGAGAAACTGGGTGTGGGCAAAAGGGAGCTCTCTGCACCGTCTTTGCAATTTTGCTGTAAATCTAAAGCTTCTTATAAAATGAAAGCTTATTAAAATAAAGATGCTGCTTACATTCCTGTACACCCGTATCTGTAAGTGCAGCTGTGGGAAAGGTTTTCAGAAGTGGATCCAAAAAGTAGGCATATTTGAAACATTTTATTCTCTTAGACAACAATGTCTTTAAAATACAGAAGGAACATGGCTTTCCTTCTTGTCTTCTTACCATGCTGGTGAGCACTTTAAATATTAAAGCATGAGTTCTGAAATTTTTGGATGGTACAATGAATAGTAACATATTAGGATCCTTTCAGTGACTTGATTCTATCTCAAATCCTGTATAGCACAAATCAGTAGGATTCTGTTTTATATATAGTTGAAGGCCATATATATATAATTTATATACAAATATATAACATACATAAATATAACTTATATATACATGTATGTATATTTGTATATATATGTATGTGTGTGTATACATACATGTATATATATATTAGGTTTACTGAAAACCTGAGCAGAAAGTACAGAGAATTTCCACATAGCCCCTCACCTTCCCCCACTCCCAGTTTTCTGTTATTACCATTTTGAGTTAGTGCGGTGTATTTCTTAGAATTGATGAGCCGTATTGATACAGTATTATTAACTAGAGCCCGTAGTTTACATTAGGGATCATTCTTTACGTTATATATCCCGTGGGTTTCGACAATGTATGCTGTGTGCCCGCCATTCCATTATCACATAGGACAGTTTCACTGCTCCCAGCATTCCCTGTGCTCTCCCCATTCATGGCTCCCTCCTCACCCCTGAACTCTTGGCAGAACCACTGATCTTTTTACTGGCTCCGTAGTTTGGCTTTTTTCAGAATGTCCTAGAGTTGGAATCATACCGTGTGTGGATTTTTATATTGACTGCTTTCACTTGGCAATATGCCTGTACGGTGGTTCCCCTTTGTCTTTTTGTGACTTGGTATCTCTTTTCATCACTGAATAATACTTGTGTGGGTGTACCATAGTTTCTTTATCTGTTCACCTGATGATAAATGCGGTGGTTGCTTCCAAGTTGTGGCACTTAGGAAGAACTCTGCTATAAATAGTCATGGGGGTAAGGTGTGGGGGAGGAGAGGCCTCCCAGGGTCCTGTGATAAGGTCTCAGTGTTTTGGTGAGCCTCTGCCCTTGGGCTGTGGCTTTCACTTGTGCTTCTCAGTTTTGTTCCTTCTCCTTAGGGAAGACAGGCAGGCTAGAGTGGGCTGGAGTTGGTTCTTATCTTCCTCCAAGTCTGTTAGGCTCTGATGAAATCATTTTTCCTAGGGGCAGGCCTTGCTAAGAAGAACAGAGGCTCTGGGCACATTTCAACATGGCTCCTTCCCCTTCCCCCTGCCCGAGGCAGTAGGGAGATTTCTTCTCATGTTTACTGTGAGCAACACTCCTGGAGGTAAAACTCACAAAAGGTTGGGGCCCTCCTGAGACTGGCCTGCCCCCTGGAGTTCTTAGCTCTCAAACTTGATAGACGTGAGCCTTAAGCAATTTGCCGATGAGCGCTTAGGTTTTCCGGTCTTGGCACTGCTTGATGACGAAGTTCTGTTCCTCAGCTTCTGCTCCAGTAAGTTGTGATTGTCTGTATCTTGTCCATCTCTCTAGTCTTTGGAATAGCAGTTTGCCCTGTGATCTCAGTTCTCCGATGGACCTACGAAGAGTCGTTGATTTTTGGTTTGTTGAGCTTTTCTGTTGCCATGAGGACAAGAGTTTTGACGTCAGAACTCCATGCCAGACGGGAAACCAGACTTCCGTCTGTATTTTAAGCCTACTCAGTTTCCTTCTTTTCTCTTGGTTAATTTGAAGTCATTACTGTAGTTCGTTGAGAGTGCTTCTTAAGCATCATGAATTCATTAACACCGAGCTGTGGTGTTCTACCAAGTAATGCAGCCATTTCTGGTTTGCCATAATTTCTTTTCAGATGGGAAATCTGTCATCTTTGGTTTTTGATCGGGTTTTCCACCGGTGTTTTCTCTGGCTGTTCTAATGCTTTAATTAACAAGGGAGGTATAATGACTTCTCTTTCTACTCTGGCTCTAAGAGAGGACCCATTGGCATGTGTGCAGAAGGGAATAATGTCCTAATTGAACATTATCTCTTACGATTCATCTCCTCATTCCCCATTAGTAAGAGGTGTTTCAAGGCTCCATGAGCCTCAAAGATGGAGACTTAATGGATGAGAATCTACATTAGAAGATCTTATGAGGCAGTGTTTTTCTGGTTGTATTTGATGGCTATTTAAAGCTTCACTTTTATTAAGTGTCTTGTTGTAACATGTGATGTAAGAGACCCTTTTAATATGGGGAGACGAGTATGTGCTCTTTCACGGGTTGTTCATGTGAAGACCTAGATCCATTCTTCCTTCTTCCTTAAAATAACACACATTTATCAAGTGCCTGCTGTGTGTCAGGCATTGTGCTAGATGTGGGCATCTGTATGCTTAAAGACAGAGTCCTCACCCTAGAAGATTATTTTTGGTCTAGCGTTTTAACACAGTAATGCTCAGTAATGTTTTTTACATGAACGACTTTAGAAATCAGTAGACTAGACCTGCCTCCAATATTTCTTACTGTGGGATTTGACTTCTCTGTGCATTTGTATCTTCATTTTCATTTTTAATTTTTTTTAACTTTATTTATTTATTGAGAGAGAGAGAGAGAGAGAGAGAGAGAGAGAGAGAGAATTCCAGGCAAGCTCCATGCTCAAACTCATAAACAGTAAGATCATGACCTGAGCCTAAATGAATAGTCAGATGTTTAGCCAACTGAGCTACCCAGGTGCCCGGTGTATTTTCATTTTTAAAATGGGGCCGTTAGGGGCATCTGGATGGCTCATTTGGTTAAGTGTGTGGCTTTGGCTTGGTTCATGATCTTGTGGTTCTGGAGTTCGAGTCCTGTATCTGGCTCTCTGCTGTCAGCATGGAGCCCTCTTTGGATCCTCTGACTTCCTTTCTCTCTCTGCCCTTCCCCCCCTCAAATAAATAAGTAAACATTTTTAAAAATGAGGACTTTGGCTTTTGGCTTAGTTGCTCCACATCCCAAACTTCAGTGAACCAGCCATTCAGTCAGTATAGGAGCCAACTCTGCTTCATATTCTGTTGGGTGTGAGGTCTATAGCAATGAATCGAATGGGAGAGAAGATAAGAAAACAGATTTAGATTCAGATAATTTATAATGTTTTACATAGATGCTCTGGTAGAGATATATAAACAGGGTACTTTAGTAGTATATTAGAAATACAACTGTTGATTTTCGTCTTAGGTATGTGGGAGAGTTTCTTACAGGAGATGACAGTTGAATTGCACTTTCAAGGAGGACATAGGGAAGATAAGAAGGAGAAGACCCTGCAGGCAAAGGAGACCTATTTATAAAGGGACCTGGGTATGGAAGGTCTTGGGGGGCCAGGGAGGCATTGGGACTTTGGGTGTGATGGAGTGAGTGGTCTCTAAGACTGAATGGGAGGAGTGGGGATGGGTGTCCCAGCTTGTAAAGCTAATGTCCTTGTGTGCTTTAAACCCAAGAATGAAATAACCAGGTTGCTTTGTTACTGTGCTATCTACTTTGTAAAGAATGAACTTGGGATAGAGGAAAGCTAGAGGCTACGTGAGAGGGTTTTACTGTTATTGAGGACTAGAATTAGGCGAGACCTACTGTTGTAGAGGAAGGACAGATTGGAGAGACTTTGTAAGAGATGGGAGCATTTTGATGATCTGTTGGAAGGTGGGAGAAAGAGGGGAGTCAAGGATGAGGTACTAGGTAGACCTGAAGACCAGGTAGATGATGATCCCATCAGGACATCACGAATACAGGAAGGAGGAGATTTCGGCGAAAGGGGGTTCAATGAGTTCACTTTCTTACATGTAGAGTTTGAGGTGCTTACAGGGTTATCTAGACAGAGATGCCCAGGATAGTACTGTCTAGTAGAACTTCCTGCTGGGATGGAATGGTCTGTGTCTACAGTCCAGTGTGGTAGCCATTAGCCACATGTAGCTGTTGGGCCCCTGAAATATGGCTAGTGTAACCGAAGAACTGAATTTTAAGTTGTATTTCATTTTAATTAGCTTACGTGTATGCAGCCACATGTAGCTAGTGACTCCCTATTTGACAGTTCAGGTCTGGAAGGTGTTGGTTAGAAGCCCTTGTTGGGTGCTTATACTTGAGCTGGGGGGATGACTCCGCCGGGGACTCAGGGATTTCCAGGGACACAGGGCTCTTCATTCCAAAGCCGGAAAGTCCCAGGCACACGGTGATTGTTATCCACTTCAGCCAGAGGTGTTACCGGCCCGTAGTTAAGAACTTGAAGCGTCATGCTTTCGAAACAATGAAGTCTGTTCATCAGGCTTCTGGGCTGGCTGTATCATCATTTCCAGCTTGGAAAGAAAACTCCCTTTCTTGGCATCAGGGAGTTGGGAAATGGAAAACCAGCATGATCCTTGGAACACGTGCTCTGCCTGATATTCTCCTCGTTTTCTCCACACCCCCCTTTTTTCTCCCATTGTGTACTCTCATGCAGCGATTCCCCTCCCTTGCTGCACATTAGAATCACCTGGGGTGCTCACTTCTGAAACAAATATGGTGCCCAAGGTCCACCCTAAACCAGTTAAATTAGAATCTTGGGTTGGGGTGGGCGGAGAGCAGGGTAGGCGTCTGTATGATTTAACAGCTCCGCTGGTGATCGTAATGGGAAGCCAGGATTGAAAAGTACAAGCTCCCAGACGGGCTTCTACCACTTTGACACCTTTGTGTTTTGTTTTGTTTTGTTTTTTTAGCTACCACACAGTACCACTGATCATTATCCTTCTTTCTCCTCCTTTTATTTGGTGGAGGGTAGTAGTACTGGGGTTTCAGGATTCGATGTGCTCTGCTGTATTAGAAACCGTAACGGTGGTTAACAAGTACCGAACACGTAATACACCTAAGGTACTCTTACGTCTTACATGTTAACCCTTAATCACAACACTGTGAGAAAGATGAATAATGATGATTCTTACTCTTCAGAGGAGGCATCTGAGATTCGGAGAGAGTCACCAACCAGACCAGTGTCCCTTGGCTGTGCTTCTTAATTACTGTTATGTGACATATACTGCTATAGGATTGTGAAATACACTGGGGCTGCAAACCCCGGAGGTGAAGTCTTCCTGAGCTGCGGACAGCTCTCCTATGGTGGAGCATTGGTCAGATTCAGCTTTACTTTGGTATTGGTTACTTCAAGACTTGGAGGAGCTGTATCATCAAATCACTTGAGTTGTGTGACTCACTTAAAAAAAAAAAAAATTCCCAATCAGTGAGCCGATTCTAAAACAAAGAGAAGGCTTTCTCTGTGACCCTTTAGCATTGCCAAAAAGGAAGTCGCTGAATAAGATAGGTCACTTCCAATTTTTGCCAGGTTCACGGAGGTTAGGTTGGTTACATGCGTTTTCACTGTGGGGTTTGTGTGTGTATGTAAATCTTATTTAGGGCAGTGAGCTTGGCTTTTTATCTTCAAAGAAATAAAAATATAAGTAATGTTTTTCTCTCCATTTATCCCCTATCTCCCAAATGCCCCTTTCCCATTGAATTCTTCCTACACTTTTCCTCTCCATTCCCTGTACTTGGCTTTATTTTTTTAAGTTGCACATGGTCACAGCATATTTCTGTGGTTCCCATTAAGGCATGATGGGTGAAGGGTTCTTAATTAATGCATTTCATGAAGACCTGGTAGTTGGAGTCTGTGGTGTTTTCATCTGCCTTCTACTGGTAATATAATGGAAGAATTGTATCAGTATTTTTTTAAAAGCCTCAAAGCTGTTATCTAATGTTTTAAATAGAAAAAATTTTTCCTCAATATCAATATGAGATCATGGTTTTTATAAGCCTTTATTGTTTGTACATTGATAAAGTAGGTCATCAAGAAAAGAGTGGTAAATCAGTTTTGATTTTTCAACTTCATCTGCGAGTACTTTTAAGTGTCCAGCAAACCAAAGTCTCTCAATAAAATACATATTTGTTTTTTGAAAGGATAGATATAGTAATAAGATTTGGGACGACAGCCATAGACTACGCAGTGCATAAGTGGGTATTTTTAGAATCTCTTGGTTTTGTTTCTTTCTGTTAAAAAAGTAGGGGGTCATTTCATTGATGTTTTTCATACGCAAGGACAAGTTTAGTTTGTACCCATCTTGTGTGGCCGAGGCTCACACGGAGCTGGTGTGCACAAGACTTCATTCTGTGGTCACTCCCATCTCTTCCGTTGAAAATGTAATTCTTTTAAAAAGGGCTACTATCTTTACATGTATCCATTCATCTCTCTTATGGGCTAATTTTCAAGGGTTCTTTTCGGCTTCAAAAAAATTGTCCATTAATTCTTACTTAGAGGGTCCTGGAGTGCCGCTAAAACTTTTGGGCATTGGTGATGTAATCCCATAAATGTTTGTTCATTTGGTTGGATGTTAAGGGTGTGGTCCTGTTATTGCCACAGCTGTTCTAAACCCTTTGGATCGCTGAGGGAGGACACACTTCACCATGTGAATTGTATGTTTTGAGAGGTGTTCTCTGCTCCAGCGGTTAGCAGCCTACACTCCTGGAAGTAATGACCAAAGTATCTGGGATGCTCTTGAAACCACTGGTTTCAGATTACTTTTTTTTCTATCTTTGGGTGATTCGTGGAAATAAGAAACTCTGTCCTTTAAGGAAAAAAACAAAACAAACCTGAGCTTTTGGTAGATAAAGCCCAGTCAAATGTTTTTAAAGTCAAAGTACCAAAACGCAACCTGGACGCGCCCTGGCTCTGCGGTGCCGGTCAAGGCGCCGGTCTGGGAGCAGGTACCGGCTCTGCGAGGCCCACCTTCTACGTTTCGTTCCATCCTGAATCGTGGGCCACGCTCTTTCCTCCCATCAGCAGTCGTGAACGTCGTGTTCTCAACCGTGAGGCTATCTCAGAGTGGTGCTTTGGCCAGAAGATGAATGTGGGGGTTCAGGCTACTTTATTTTTCTGGTAGTAGAGGGTTTTCAGTAATAGGCTGCTTTTTCTCACATAGTTGGAAATATTTCCAAATGGTTCACATATTTTTCCAACTTAGTGAAGCGAATCCGGCTGGTATCTGGTCATGGCTTGCGAATCGATGACCTTTGCAGCCGGGAAATAGTTGTTCGTAGTTGAATGCTTCTGGCAGCCATCTCATGCTCTGTGGATAAAGCAGATGTGTGACACTGAACGGAACGTGTGAGCCTACTTTATTTCCTGGAGGCTGATTTTAAAAAGAAACCTCTGATGACAGCACCCAAGACTAACAGGGTTGGAAGGAACTTCACGGAGCACCCACCTGTCTCCTTTCACAGGCCCAAGTGCCGAGCATCAAAGAGAAGTCACTTATGGCTCCTCGGTCTTTCTCTCTGTGACCTAGGGAGATCCGAAATTTGGCCTGGTGGGCTCACAGCTGCTGTGGTCTCTTTTGTTCTTACCCTTCCTTAAAGGAGAGGGACTCTACTGTGGCCTCTGCTCTGCACCACCCCCGACCTAGTAAATAAGTCAACAGAGGTTAGTTGGACCCGGGGTTTTCCTACTGTAAACTTTTGATAGTGTTATAATGTTGCATTCTTTTTTTTTTTCCTTCTCCTTTTAGCGATAGGCGAATATGAAGACCTCAGAGCAGAGAATCAGAAAACAAAGGAGAAGGTTTGTACTTTACCCTTTCTTTCCTTTCTTCCATGTGTAAAAGCCTAGACGGCATGGCGCATTGTTCTGCCACCAATTTCAGTTAAATGCGAATGGGAGTGTTTTTTTTTTTTTTTCTTTTTTCTTTTCTCCTGCATGTGTGGTTCAAGCTAATATCAACTCCGGGCTCCAGATGGTAAAGAATAGCAGGCCTGCTGCAGTGGGCGCTGCTCTGGGAGATTAAGTGCACAGCTAAATGTGCAGCAAGGCACCGGGCCAACCAACTCGGGCCCGTGAGACCTGTGCTCTTTCCCTAACAACCAGATTTGGGGTCTAGTGATGGAATTGAAAGCAAGGCATTTATGTTTGGGGCGCAGACAGAGTAGATTCTGGAGAGAACTCTTTGGCATTAGTCGTTAGCTGTTTAGCCCATCTTTCCTAACCCCTTTTTAGGCTTGCTTCCTCTAAGAGTGTGAATCATATCCTGGAAGTTGAAAATCACTCACTCTGAAGATGCTAATGCCTGGCGAATATTTTTTTTTTTAATTTTTTTAATGTTTTTTTTAAATTTATTTTTGAGAGACAGAGACAGTGTGATCAGGGGCGGGTCAGAGATAGAGGGAGACACAGAACCGGAAGCAGCCTCCAGGCGCTGAGCTAGCTGGCAGCACAGAGCCTGACGCGGGGCTTGAACCCACGAACCGTGAGATCATGACCTGAGCTGAAGCTGGACGCTCAACCGACGGAGCCACCCAGGCGCCCCTGGTGAATATTTTCAAGGGCTCTGGCAGGTTTAGTCTGAAACTTAAATAACTGAATTCTACTTACCTTTATAAACTACTTACCTATATGTCTCTACACAGGTCCATTTCAGATTTGTGAATATTTGGTTATATATCTTTTTTTTTCTCACCCTGTAAATTTAGGGAGGGGACAAAAGAGGTCTGCGTTTAAAGAAAAAAAGAGAGTGCTGAACTAAAATGAAAAGTTGGAGAGAGCAGAGCAGTCCATTATTATTACTCTTTATTAATTTTTAAAAATGTTTATTTATTTTTGAGAGAGAGGGAGAGAAAGAGAGAGAGTGAACAAGCAGGGGAGGGGCAGAGAGAGAGGGACACACAGAATTGGAAGCAGGCTCCAGGTTCTGAGCTGTCAGCACAGAGCCCGACATGGGGCTCAAACCCACAAACCGTAAGATCATGACCTGAGCCGAAGTCGGACGCTTAACCAACTAAGCCACCCACACACCCCTGTTGTTTTTAGATAGAAACAAAATTTGTATTGAGAAATTACTTTGTTTGACAGAACAGCTATTTCAAAACATAATGTCTGTGGTGGAAAATTCATGAAATATATTCTTGGTGGTTATTGAAGAAGATGGTCATCATGGCTGTAATTTATGAGACCTTGTCTTTAACATTCAGGAGTATGACCCGTAATGAAAATCGGCAGTGAGCCATGTGTTTGTGAAACTTGTGGCCTATGTGAGGGCATTTTTTAGATTCTTAAGAATCATATTTAACCTTTTCACTCATACTAATTTGCTACCTGTAGGATTGGTGGTATTAATAGTGTGAACTCTATCTAGTTCATATAAAAGTGGATTTTTAGATCATTATTTTTCACCCAGTTTTAAGGCTCCTTTGCTCATTTGTAAATAAATCCTTGATGTTCTGGGACACGTTGAATTTCTTCTCTTCTTCCATCAGGTGATTTAGGGAATGGTAGATGAGGGTGACAGAAATCTCGGTGGCACAAAGTGGTCGGTGCCTGAGTCTCTAATGTGGTAACAAAGTACCCAGAAAAGAGTTGGACAAGATTCCTAATTCCATCACAATAACCACCCAAACCCGCAGGTGCCCCGAGGGTGCCGGCAGGTGGGGATTTTGTGCTGGAACCCAGGTTCCCTGAGGCCCCACAGTTTCGGGGCAGAGCCAGTGGGGGGAAGAGCCTCTTCTGCAGGCTTTCCTGGCCCAGGAGGGGAAGAGAAGACAGATTGGAAAGATTACTCAGGAGAATTCTTTGACTTGATCTAGAAGATCTGAGGAGAGAAAGCAGAGAAGTGTCTTTATGGGGTGGAAGAGGACGAAGAAAATAACATGAGGCAGAAGAGTAATTTTTTTTCTTTTCTTTTATTTTTTTTAATTTTTTAATTTTTTTTTTTTTTTTTGAGAGAGAGAGAGGGAGACACAGAATCTGAAGACAGACTCCAGACTCTGAGCGGTCAGCACAGAGCCTGATGCGGGGCTCGAACCCATGAACCACAAGATCATGACCTGATCCGAAGCCGGACGCTCGACCGACTGAGCCACCCCGGTGCCTCAACATTTATTTATTTTTGAGAGACAGAGACAGATCATGAACAGGGGAAGGACAGAGAGAAAGGGACACACAGAATGCGAAGCAGGCTCCAGGCTCTGAGCTGTCAGCACAGAGCCTGATGTGGGGCTTGAACCTACAAGCTGTGAGATCATAACCTTAGCCGAAGTTGGACGCTCAATCAACTGAGCCACCCAGGTGCCCCTTTTTTCTCCTTTAATCCTTGCTTACATGTAGACCTAGCCTTGCCCCCCCACCGCCCCGAAAGTAGATGTTCTATAAACATCTACTGGTGGCGGTGGTGATGGTTATTTCACAGAGAGCCACTTTCTATGGTGAGGTTTTAAGTGAACCATCCATTATACAAGTGGAATTATAGGTAAGATGCATTCAGTAAGAGAATGATTATAAATTACTTTCACCCATCAACTACTTTTTTTATTAAAAATTTTTTTTTTAATTTTGAGACAGAGACCATGTGCAAGTGGGGGAGGGGCAGAGAAAGATGGAGACGGAATCCCAAGCAGACTTCAGGCTCTGAGCTGTTAGCACAGAGGCTGACGCCAGGCTCGAACTCTTGAACCGTGAGATCGTTACCTGGGCGGGAGTCAGGTGCTTAACTGACTGAGCTACCCAGGCGCCCCTGCCCATTAAGTATTTCCATGTTTCTCTACCCAGAGAGATAATACTTTTGTAACATCTGTATGCATTATCGACCTTCTTCTGTTCTAATACTTTAGAATATAACAATGAACAGAAACAGGAAGGAAAGAAATGGAAGCAATCTGGAACACCGTGGTTGTGGGTAAAACAGAACAAGAGTTCACCGCATTCTGTTTATCTTCTGTTAAAGAACTAATAGGTTTATTACTGAAGTTCTTTTCTTTCCAAAATAGGGGGGCTGTGTTACAAAGGAGGGAAGCATATAACAAAAGCCTTTTGGAGCTCCTAGGTGGCTCAGTGGGTTAAGCGTCCGGCTTCGGCTCAGGTCATGATCTCGCAGTTCCTGGGTTCGAGCCCCGCGTCGGGCTTTGTGCTGACAGCTCAGAGCCTGGAGCCTGTTTCGGATTCTGTGTCTCTCTCTCTCTCTGACCCTCCCCTTCTCTCACTGTCTCTGTCTCTCAAAAACAAATAAAAAACATTTAAAAAAAAAGCCTCCTATGCAGCGTGGAATGTGCAGGAGCGGCTCTAGTTCTGGCGGTGGTCAACGGAGACCACCGTGTTCTCTGGCAGAGCCTCTCTTGGGCCTGAGTGGGCTCTGTCCCGTCCGGATCCGGAGGTACACATGGCCGTCCTTACCTAGCAGCCCCGGAACAGAGTTTTAAGTTTGTTAAGGAGAGGAAATCAAAGTAAAACCTTCTGCCATATTTAATTTGATCTGGGGGAATTTTGCACAAGTGAAAAGGGACCAAAAGAAATCCATTGCATGTTGTTTCTCCTTCTTCCTGTCCACAGCAAGTCCGTCTTTGTTGCTGATAAGGTCATGAACCTTATCAATGACAAGAGACAGTGGGTGTGATTTCTTTGGGCAAGATATTTTTATGGTCTGTTTGGAGTCTCCTCCAAGAGACTCTTGTCTCTTCAGAGCCCACAGTTGCTTGAGGGGCTGTTTATTGAGAAGCTACTTTGGGCCACGCACACTCGCCTGTCTTCCTCGTACAATGCTTCAGACAGCTCCGTGTCAGCTCCAGGGCATGGAACAGACCCCAAGGGCTTAACGGAGTCTAGATTCACACATGGGTCTTCTGGCCACAAATGTTCTTTTTGAAGCAGGGAAACTACAGGAGCTGATGGTCTTGGTTGTATTCTTGGTTCTCTGTTGTTAGCTCATGAATTTTCCACAGCCAGTTACCAGACTCCATACCTGTCTGGACCATTTGTCTTGACCATCGATAGGTTTGTATTTTTAGGTACAGTTTCAGGTTTTAAAAACTGAAAGTTAAATATCGAGTGAATCTTAACGTTGGGAGACTCAGGTGTGGGAGTGTGTGTGCGCATAGATTCTGGCACAGGTGTGCCAAGGGTAGGAGGAGAGGCCTGGAAGGGCGGGCCAGGGTTTCCATGAGCTTTTCCTTTGCAGGTGTCCCTATTCAAGAAAAATGGAATGTTGCTCATTTTGCAGTTTTTCTCCTGGTCTTTGAGGATGGGATCAAAATCTGTTTATGAGCAAAGCTTTTTTTGGGGGGAAGACTTTGTGTTGAACGCCTTCTGAGCGCTGGAGTATAAAGAAAAACCACATGAAGGTCCCTCTCTCATGTAAAACGACTCGAATAAGGGACACAGGCAATAACTCTGACAAACAGTGCTGTGAATGCCTGGAGTCCGGGGGTGGGATGGGAAAAGGAAAAAAGATAAGGACACTCCCCTCGTCCCTGTGACAAACTTTTAATAGCTCTTAATGCTTGGCTCACATGTCCCTTATTTTTTTCAGTCTTCTCCAACTTTCTCCCAAGCAGGATTGACGGTTTACTTCTTTATAATAAAATATCTGTGTATTTCTTACGTACTTGATCACATTTTCTCAACCAAGACTATTATCAGAATACATAGCGTACGAGCAAGCTGTATGGGGTTGGCTTAAGGTGTAAAATGTTGTTTGTTTCTTTAATGTCAGGGTAAGTGGAGATTATGGAAAGAGTGCTACTTCCTCTTTTTTTTTTTTGGCCTAGTTTCTCAGTGACATTTTCAACAGTCTGTTAACGAGCGAGAAAGCCTATCATGTGGAAGTCCACAGCCCTTCCAAATCTGTTCTTTCGAGGTTTGGACAACCAGAAGCCCATGTATTTTGGAATCAGCCCAATAAAATGTGCTTGTTGGCTGGCAAAGCAGCCACCATGTTCAGATGTTAGTTGTGCTTCTCCAACCGAAGGGCACTCTCCTTAGGACTCAGTCAGGATCTTTGTCATAATTGTTTGGGTTTTTTTTTTTTCCTATATGGAGCTTTTAATGGGATAGCTTTCCCATTTCTCAGGGTGGCGGGTGTGTGTGTGGAGGGTGCGTAAAAAGAAGGAAATCTGTATAATAGAAGAATGTCTGCCTTTAAACAGTAAGTATTTATATTTAATATTGTGTCTTGAGATGGAGTTTTGAAATGAATGCATGTTTAAGTGGCTGATTAGAAGTCGTTTGGATCAGCTGCTGTCACCGTGCGGCAGGCAGCTCTGTCAGCTTGCCAGGGAACAATGAATGAAAGGCAACGAGACAGACACTTTCCAAGACTTAGGTTTCAAGAAGCCAGATATGTGATACTGTTTGCATCTTGGCTCCTGTTGTCTATTGTTCGCATTTCTTTCTCTCGTGTAAATTTCAGAGGTGAAGGTCCCAAAGTATTTTATTAAAAAAAAAAATCCGTAAAGAAGCCACTTTAAAGAGCAAGATCTGCATCCATTATGCTAACTGTTCATGCATAATACATCCACATACATGCAGTTTCTTTAGAACAGAGTGGCAAGTGGTTGTGCCAGAGAAAAAGTAATTACTTAGCAGTTTGAAAGTGAAAATGAGTCTCTTATTAACAGCAATCTATCCAGAAACAAAGAGCAAGGATCTCTGTGCTGAGGACATGTGTTTCCATCGAACACACAATACCTAGAATTTGGAGAACGCTCTGAGACAGCTTCCGGGGGCAGCTACGACTTTATTGCCCGTGAAAATTGGAGGGAAAGAACTTTGAATTGGAAGAAAGAACGCCACCAAAAGGGAAAGAGGGCGAGGGGGAGCCCATGTCAGGGGGAAGGACTTCAGGTATTGTGTCCTTTCAGGAGAAGCACGGTCCCCTTCTAGCTCAGCTTCCCCAGGTGGAACACTCTCCCCGCATTATCCAACCAAGTGCATCACCAGAGGTCCTAAAACAGGTACATAGGCACCATTCTGATGCTGTGCTTTCCTCAACTTTTTTTTAAAAAAAGCTTTAAAGGTTTATTTTTGAGAGAGAGAGAGAGAGACAGACAGAGCATGAGAGGAGGAAGAGCAGAAAGAGAGGGAGACACAGAATCCAAAGCAGGCTCCAGGCTCCGAGCTGTCACACAGAGCCTGATGCGGGGCTTGAACTCGGGAACTGTGAGATTGTGACCTGAGCCGAAGTCAGTGCTCAACCGACTGAGCCACCCAGGCGCCCCTCAACTTTTAAAAGTTGCAACTGGACGTAAAAGGAGTGAACTTCAGGACAAATAAGTAAACATGGGGGAGGGCTGCAGCCCTGCCAGGTCTGGTGTTAGAGCCTCCGCCGCGCGTTCTTGTCGTGCAGCGTCCTCTCATCAGAGCACGTGTTTTTGTGAGTTGCTTCCTTCTTGGTAGGTTGCAGGTTCTGTGAGAGCATGCGGTCTGCTAGGTGGCCCCCTGTACTCCCCCCGGTGTTTAACACAGTGCGCGGCACGCGTGGGTGCTGCAGGAGTAATGTGCTCAGTGCTCAGAGGAAGGAAATGGAGGCACTCAGTGATTGCAGTAGACGGCCTGTTTGGAAGTCTCCTTCATCCACTAAGGTAGTTGTCTTGTGTGGACTGTCTGCTTTGTCAGTGTTGTGTGTGTGTGCAGCGTGTGCGCGTCCTTCCTGGGCCCCAGACTTGCCTTTCTCATCCAGGCTGTCAGCCCTCTGCTGTGTACGACCGAGATAAGCATGGACGTGCATGTTAGTGGGAGTTAGACACAATTCAAGATATTGGGATTTTTCTTGCATCAAACGTATGCCCAGCAACATACAAAGAAAGCTTGGTGTCTGTAGCAGTTCTCTGTATTTCTGCCGAGCCCTGTGAAGCAGATCGTGTTGTGTAAATGGTTGGTGTGTGAAGGAGAAGAAGGGAGCTGTCCATTGTGGTGGGGGAGGGACGGCGGGATTGCCGGTTCACCCCGGAGAGACTCACCTCTGCAGGTCACTCCCTCCATGCTTCTAAGTGCTGGTTCCGTTTCAGAAGCCAGGTGTCTGCCCGGAAGAGGCACAAGGCACAGTCGTGGATCGTGGCCAGGGCTTTGCGTATTGAGACCAGGGCCTCTAGCGTTCAGAACCGGCAAGGCCAGCCGCTGGCCAAGTCACCGCTTCATAAAGAGCCACCATAGAGGCTCTAGAATAGACCTCCTGTTATCCAGCTTGCTTCACCCAGCCAGCCCTTATGCCACCGGGTTCTACCCTGGCCGCGGGCTACATAGAGAGTCGTTGGGCATCATAATGAAGCGACGTGGGCCCGGGAACATCTGTCGCTATTGCGAAGTGGCCATGAGCAATTCTCGCACAAAAAAGAAGCCGTTTCTACAAATGCTGCAGCTGTGTGGGCAGGGGAGAGGAAGGGTGGGATGGGTGAGGGGCTTCTGCGGGACATAAAGACGCAACATTCCGCCCCCCACCCTGAAAAGACCCAGGATCCTTGCTAACTTCCCTCCGTGGGTGGGATGAGAGAAAGGTGGCAAGGTTTTTCTTGGGTTCACCGCAAATGATGAAATGAGTGGATCTTTGGATCTCTGCTTAGTGAAGGGGTCCGTCCTTCATATTTTGTTCAGCTCTGGTTTGGAGTAAGTCAGCTGCGTTTGCGGCATGTGTAGATTCCCCCTCCCCCCCCAACACACACCCCTTTCAGTATCCATAGCAGATGGTAAATTCTGTGGCTGCCAGTTCTATCATAATGTGGTTGCAGAAAATAGAAAGCAAAGCAACATGAAGACCCCTGATGGAATACAGCTGGGTTTGGGAGACGGCTTCTGAATCCTCTGGTGATGCCTGTAGGGTTCGTGTTAAAAACATATGGCCGGGTGATAGGACCTGGTTACTGACATGTTAGAATAAGGCCGTGGCACTGAGGCCTGTTATTAACCAAAGCCTGTGTACCTGGGCATTATGAGCAGAGAGCATGGCATAAGGCTTTCCTTGTGGGGAGCTGGCATAAGCTCACCTAAAACTGTCATGTGCTGTTCATGACCGGCGAATGGTACCTGCGTGGGTAGTTAGTGTGCGATGGCG
Organism: Helogale parvula; assembly: GCA_004023845.1. Classification (NCBI taxonomy): domain Eukaryota; kingdom Metazoa; phylum Chordata; class Mammalia; order Carnivora; family Herpestidae; genus Helogale; species Helogale parvula. The sequence goes on along the minus strand of PJEM01007878.1, from coordinate 19,441 downwards.
GTTGGAGGCCTTTTCCAAATCCGAGTAGGCAGAATGCCATCCTGTTGAACGCTCCTGTCTCAGGGAGAACCCTGGCTTTCAATTTAAGTAAGAATTAAATTCACCTTGATGCCTGCACGTGGCGCTTGGAGAGGTATCTAGAAGAAACCAAGTGGTGTTAAGTCAGGGACAGCACGCCCACGCGCCAAAATCTTAGATGAAGACCGTTTTTAGAGGGTTATAGCTTTCCAAAATGCCAGATCAAGGAACATGAGGTTAGTTCGAAAGAAAGCATCAGGTCTGTTTCATTTCACAATGATAGCTCAAGAGCGTAAGTCTAGTCAGAGGTTATGTTTCATTTGTGCTCATTTAGACTAAAGTGCTTTGTTGGAGGTGGGTGTGCAGACTGGCAGGTTGGTGGGGAAGTTCCACAGAAACAAAAGCCTCATTTTAGAAAACAAGAAGAACATTCCTGAAGCAGCTGGCTAGCTAAGTGTTCTACTGTCTGGTAGGGGAAGGACCTAGGAGAGCTTATTTGAAAATCCAGAACTCTAGTGTTTAGAAGTCTAAACACACACACAAACAGTAAATGCAATTTATCTGTTAACTTGGAACTTGAAACTACATTAGACAGCATAACTTTTTTTTCCTCCACAGTGGAGAGGTTCCTCAAGAAAAGCTTAATGAGAGAATATGCCTTCTCCCTAAGGCAATGGTCTGGGCTGATCCCTCTTATGGAGACTGTAAGTCAGGATTTAGTAAACAGCCTTGCTCATTTAGCCCCAGACTTCTTCCGTGTGCCCTTGCCAGAATGGATTTCCCCAAATAAATGGAGATAGGCGTTTTTTTTTTTTCCTAAAGTTTCAGTTCTTGAGACATTAAAGGGGAAGACCGAACTGTTTACGTCTTAATTTTTTTTAATTAAAAAATATTTTAAAAGCACAGAAAAGGGCAGAGATTGACATAACCAATGTGGCCCTCACAGAATTAATTGTTTTTTTTGTTTTTACTTAAAAAAGAATGCAGATAAAATTGAAGGTCCCCTGTGCCACTCCACCCTGGGCCCCTTCCCTCCTTATGTTTTAAGAGACAATTGTCCTGATAAATGGTGTATGTATCTTCCTCTTATGTGTCTTCATATGTTCCATATATGCCATGTGTGTTGTGAAATGTACATGTATAGTATAATAGAGCGTAGTATATAAAGTGATTTTATTTGCTTAAGGTATACTCTGGTATGTATGCTCCAACTCCTTTTACTCACCCTATGGCTTTTGCGGTGTATGTTGACACAGAGTTCATATGTGTTCACTTTCACTGGTCTCTAGTGTGTTCTATGAACACGCCATGATCTATTATCATAAATGTTAAACGTGTGCGCACAGACCGGCTTATACACGTTACTAGAGGTTCTGGTAATAGAATCTACAAGTGGAAGTCCAGGGGCACCTGACTGGCTCAGTCAGAAGAGCACGCGACTCTTATCTCGGGGTTGTGAGTTCGAGCCTCACGTTGGGAGTAGAGATGATTTACAAATAAAGTCTTCAAAGAAAGAGTGGAATTGCTATCACAGGGTACGTGCATTTTCAGTTTTGATAGTTTGTTATGCCCGGGGACACTCCCGCCAGCAGCAGGAGAGGTTTCCAACTCCTGAGAGCAAACGTTTTCCGTTTTTGCCAGTCTGAGGGATGAGGCTAACTCACTGTCTTCCTCGGGGTTTTCCAAATGATCAGTGGCATCGTGCCTTTTTAGCCACTGAAATTTGAAATGAAAAATATCCAAAGGCATTAAATCCACATATATTTATCTGGCACAGTATTTAAATATAATTTAAAGTTGTGCTTTCTTCACATGACCCTCTTGGGATGGTATTAGAATATTCCCAGAAAACCACAATTCTCGCTCTAATAGTTGAAAATAACTTTTTAAAGTTTTAGACACTTTTAATGAAAATCTTTCTGAAATGTGTTGTACTTAACCTGTTTTGTGAAATTCATGTCAGTCCTCATAATGAACCTGAGGCTTTTGTAACATTCATTAGTACCTTGGGGGCTTGTGATGGTTGTTTCTCTACCAGACATCCTGGAAGGTCCTCATGCTTTAATAGTTATTTTTGCCTTTTATGGTCTTACTCCTCCTAGTCTTCTCAGTGAATCCTCCAACCTTGTAAAACTAAAAATTAGTTGGGGCACCTGAGTGGACAGTTGGTTGAGCGTAAGGCTCTTGATTTCGGCTCAGGTCATGATCCCAGGGTTGTGGGATCAAACCCCACTCTCTTTCTCTGCCCCTCTCCCAGCTTGCACTGTTGCTCACTCTCTCTAAAACACAAACACAAAGAAACCAAACCAAAACAAAAAAACACAAAAACAAAACACACCAAAAAAAAAACCCTCTAAAAAAAGTTTGTCCATGGCACATGCTTATTGTAGTATATTTTGTCTTCTCTCATTTTAATTTTGCTACTTTCTCATTGGAATTGTAAGGATACAAGGATATCTTTTTCCCTAAGTGAAGATTTCAAGGGGCGCCCAGCAGCTGCTGGTCTTGGAGGTCGTCACTTCCGGTTGTGCGCGGGGTTCTGAATAGTTCTGGAGAGGGGCGCCTGGGTGGCTCAGTAGGTTAAGCGTCCGACTTCGGCTCAGGTCATGATCTCACAGTCCGTGGGTTTGAGCCCCGCGTCGGGCTCTGTGCTGACAGCTCAGGGCCTGGAGCCTGCTCAGATTCTGTGTCTCCCTCTCTCTCTGCCCCTCCCCAACTTGCTCTCTGTCTCTGTCTCTCAAAACAAAGACAAAAAAAAAAAAATAGTTCTGGAGAGATTGTTCCTATCCAGTTTCAGGGAATCTGACCGGTAGATGCGCGGGGTGTTCTCTGTATTTGCCAAATACCCACTTAAAAAGAGGCACATGTATTCTCTTAAAGGATGAGTAATTTGAACTCAAGGATGTTAAATTGGTCTGTTCCTGATGGGATGAGCAAGGCGATGACTCATTAATTTAGAAGGTCCCAGGAAAGTGGCCAGATACAAACGGCACAAAGACCATGTTGGGGCGCCTGGGTGGCTCAGGCAGTTAAGCGTCCGACTTCGGCTTAGGTCATGATCTCATGGTTCTTGGGTTCGAGCCCCGGGTCGGGTTCTGTGCTGACAGCTCAGAGCCTGCAGCCTATTTCAGATTCTGTCTCTCTCTCTCTCTCTCTCTCTGCCCCTCCCTTGCTCGCACTCTGTCTCTCTGTGTCTCAAAAATAAATAAACATTAAAAAAAAAAAAAAGACCATGCTGACGAAAGTAGTAGAAGCACCATGTGACCATTAATGCTTTTTAAAGGTTTAAAATTTTTGTTTTCTTTTCATGGAACTGTTACTGTTTATAAGTCTGCTCTTTTTCGACTTCCCAGGCTTATGATAAAAATTTAACGTTTCCATGTTTTCTCATTTCAGTGCGACAAAATTAGGCAAGAACGAGATGAAGCTGTTAAAAAACTGGAGGAATTTCAGAAAAGTATGTAAGCCTTTCATTGGAATTATTATAAACACACCCCAACTGTGTTTTGGGATTATGTGGGTAGGCACGGTCGCTGTGTTTAGTTGCCACTGTGTCAAGCATCCAAGAAAGCAAGAATTGTCTTCCCACTTGCCCCCCCCCCCCAAAATGTCCTGGCATTACTGTAATTTTCAATGGAATGAGCATAATTGTTTTATGAGTATGTTATTATAAAAGACAGTTTGCAATTGTTATAAAAAAATTTTACTCTGTGGAACAGTTAAAGGAGAACAAAAATTACTTGTTATCTTGACTCTGAGAAAAGGCAGCGTTAGTATTTTATAGTCTGTCTTTCTTGGTCGTTTGTATGTAGGCAATATATGTGTCCACAAAAAAATAAAGCCATGCTTTGCATTTAGTTTTGCAGCCTGCTTTTTCAGTAAGCGGTCTGTTTTGGCCATCTTTGCGTGTCAGTAGAGATGTATATTTGTTTTACTTGCTGCCCGTTGTATGTGATCGTACCATAATTTATTTAAACATTTTTTTTTCAGCGATAGATGGATTCTTTCCGAGTTCTAGATATTCTAAATAATGCCATGTCAAGTATTACACATCTTTCCAGTGGTCTCATTTGTCTCTTACTTACATCATTTCATAGAAAAGGAATTCTAGTTCTCAGAACTTACACAATTTTTAAGAGTTTGCATGTTTGAAATGGCCCCCTTCTCCCCAGGGAAAGTCTTATGCCCAAAGAAGCTGTAAAAAGCTTCCAAATTTTTGCTATGGTATTATTTTTGTATGTGATCTAAATCTGTTATTACCTTATCCACTAAGATAGAATGTATCTGATCAACACTCACAAGGATCAGGAGGAAATATGTCCTGGGAAACGACCAGATCTTAGCAGAAAAGCGACCCTCCCCCTTGGAAGCCAGATCTTCCTCTTCTTTCTGCCGATGCCGTATTAGGCTGTTTGATTATATCATAAAGCGTTGACTGGGTAGCTATACAGCAAAACATTTTTTTTCTTGTTGAAGCTTAAACAGCCATAAACATGCAGCATTATAGTTAATTTCAGTAGTCAGTTTATTTCAAGGGTCTGGCTATCACGGAATCTCGGAGGGGCATTGTTGACGTTACCTATCTTTGGAGGCCAGTACGCTGTGACAGAACTAGGTCTTATGCGTGAACGTATGAATTGCAATTGTGTAGGACTTTGTTCTTCCCTGATGCAGGGTCAGTGGGATGTTCTGACACTGAGTCACGCTGAAAGAGTTAAACTTGCCATTGGTATTGTTACCAATTCATGTTCTTGCATTAATTATTGATAGTGGATTGGCCTGCTGTGTGTGGCGGGAGTAATTCAAGTTCTTATGGTTGGGCTTAACCATAAAATGCTCTGGTCGGGTAGGTGGTAGGCATCGCCTCTTGTGTTACCCAGAAATGGAAGGAGCTTCCCCCCAAGTCAGCCTACCTCTAGAGTAACATGGAAACTGCTCTCATCTCCTACTTCCTTTCCCCCTTTCTTTGTCTCTTTTCCCTAAATACCTTTGATAGTTTTAAAAATTCACACTTTTCCTCACGAGCAACTCAAAGCCTGAAAGAATCAATCGAAAGGTTAGTATGACAATCTTTACTGCTGTGTTATTTAAGTTTTCGCTTTTCTAAGTCAGCTCTAACTTAAAGCCTGGATGACAGGAAAACACAGCGCTGACTCTTGACTCCGCCTCAAAAGAACAGAAATTGGGGACGAAGAAAACTTGGAACATTTGTTAAAACATTGTGTCTGTGGTTGATGACTTTTGAAGGGAGGGTCGAAGTTCAGGTTTGGAAGGGAATGCCGCAGTTAACCCCCGTAAAAAGCACCATTTGGTGTCAGTCCACGTAGCCCTGAACAATTTCTGCATTAGTAAAATTGGGATAAATGATCCTGCCTCATAGGCCCTTCAAGGAATAAATGAGATAGCTCGTGCAAAAAGTGCTGAACACGTTGCCTGGCATTAGAGTTTAAGGACTCAGTAAACGTCAGCTGATGCAGGCAGCATCTGAGTCATTGCCCTGGCCAGAGCTGGAGTGCCCTTCCGTGGTCAGAGGACATGAGTGAGTTCACGAGTTCGTTTTCGGTCTTGATGTTGGACACCTCCGGGGGAAAGTTTCTTTGGGCGCGCAGTGGAAATCGGCCTGCCTGTCATGTTCACCTGCTAGACCTGGTTCTCCGAGGGCAGGAAGAGAGCAGCCGAACGAGGCTTCGGAGGTCCTCTGTTCGAGCAGAGGGATCTTCCCTCCCAGCCTAGCCCGCTCTTCCTAGCAGGTTGCGTCCAGATTTCTGTCCTGTTCTTGGTCCCTCGGCCAGCTCTTCCTGAGCCTTTCTCCTGTCTTCCTGCACAAGGAGCACCACGACCTAGCAAAGCCGTGTTCCCTAGGAAGGCAGATGCCTGTGAGAGGAGAAGTAAGTAAAGGCCTTTGATGTCCTTCAGCCAGAGCCTGAGAGCCTTTGCTCTGTGTTAGGGCACACCTGCTTTCCTGCACACCCGGTGCCTGTCATCACTGTTTGCACACTACGTGAAGACCTCTCAAGTGACCTGATGTTGCAGGAGAACTCGGGGTACGTTCCTCACACCTGCTTGGGAATCGTCCTGCATCCAAGCACTGCTGAGAGTCAGCTGCACGGAGAGGAGGTTTGCTCAGGGCGGCGCTATCGGTGCGTCACCTTTGTTAAAAAAATTTTTTTTTGAGTTTGTTTATTCTCGAGTGAGAGAGAGCGTGAGTAGGGGAGGGACAGAGAGAGATGGGAGGAGCAGAGAGAAAGGCAGACACAGAATCGGAAGCAGGCCTCAGGCTCTGAGCTGTCAGCACAGAGGCCGACGCCAGGCTTGAACCCACAAACCGTGAGACATGAGAGCCTGACCTGAGCCAAAGTCGGACGCTTAGCTGGACTGAGCCACCCAGGCACCCCTGGTGGCATCCCCTTTGAATACAACAAGCTGGAAAGAAACATGGAAGATGGGCGTCACCTAGAAATCGGTTTGGATGGGCTTGACCAGTTAGCACTCTGTGATTTGAGATCTGTTATGTGACTTTGGGGGCTTCAGTGTTCTCAAATATAAACTTGCTGCAATAATACCTACCTCGTGAGCCTGTCGGGGGGATTCCCAACAGAATACATGTAAACAGTGTGGCACAGGCTGGACACGCAATTGGCCCGTACATGGTGATGGTGGTTGTGTCCTGGGCAGTTTTGTTCTGGAGAGAACGTTCTTGTAAAACAGTGTTCACGGCTGAATGTAGGCCTGATCTATTTTCCCAGTTGTTGAGACAAACGCAAACCTGAGTACCTAGTTGATACCTAGCATCATGGGAGTCCCACGTGAGCAAAGCAAAATCCCGCTCTCGTGCTTGCAGTTAATAAAAGATGAAAACGAGTGACAAAGAAAGAAGAACCTAGTTGCCCTACAGCGTGATCCATTATATGACGGCAAGCATGTAAGCATGTTTTGAGATCATGAAGACGAAAAACAAACTTGGCCAATTCAACAAGACTGGTAGATGCAATAGTCGACATACTTAGGTTATGCTTCTGACATCTCAGACTCCTTAAAAACAACTGTTATTACAGAAAGTATCAAGCTTAGGCAGAAGTGAGAAAATAGTATAAAGAACCCCCGTGTATGCAGCATATAGCTTCAACGGTTACCCAACTGATGGCCAGGTTCCGTTCATCCCTGCCTCCAAACGTCTACTCTCACTGACCTCAGATTATTTTGAAACACATTCTAGCCATCATATCATTTTATCTATAAGTATTTCAGTATGTATTTCTAAAACACCTGGATTCAGGTTTCTTCTTTTTTTAAACCTTCATGTCATCAAAATTATAGCTTTTTTAGGGGTAGTGGTCATGATCTGTGGACGTGAAAAGACAAATCTGAATTCAGCACCCTAAGGCAAATCACTAAATGAACAACTAAAGCTTTTTTAAAACTTTGGTCCTTTGGAAGGTGCAAATAAAACGATACATTACAAAAATTTCTGTTTCGTGTCCTGTAACCTGACTTTTGGTTTTAGAAATGAGGTCATGCTTTTTAAAGATAGAATTGCCCTTTGAAGTCTCTTCTCTTTGGAATCTGGAAAGTTGATCATTAGGTTTCTTTGCCACCTACTTAGCATTGGGCTAATCTTTTTAAACTGGAAATCAAAGCACAATTTTTGATTTCTACTGTTCCTCTTAGAGGAAGAGATAAAACATACACACACCCCTACCTGATGGAGTCTGCCGTATGAGAATCGGAGAAACGTGGGCTGGTGCCTCCTCTGTAAGTTCACCAAGTTAAATCACAGGGCAGGTGTTTACAAACTGTTCAGAAAATAAGTTGGTGTGTTTGTTTTCTTTTCGCGAGGCCTACACCTGGCTATGGTGGAATGATTTTCCTTACTGTTCCACGAGCAAGAATGTTGTTGAATAAAAAGTCAAATTCCTATGAAACACACAGAGTGTTTATGTTTTTGTTATGATCGTGGAAATACCAGATTGTGGCAGAAGAAGTCAAGTAGTTAAGGCTAAAAATTCAAAGTAATATTTGATGTTGTAAAAATTGTATAGGTTTCTTTTCTCTTTCCTTCACATTTTTGAAGAACCTACCTTGTAAACATAGTGATAAAATGCCAAGAATATTAGGATTTTAAGGAAATAATAGAGCCTATTATTTAAACTACAATATAAAAGGCAATTATATTGATGAAGAGCTACACGGGCTTTGTGCGTGTGAATAAACTTGGCCTGTGTTCAGCTTCTATTTGTTCTTCTGGCATAAACACATATTGTGTGTGATTCCAGTTTAATGGGGACCCGTTTGTATGCCAAGCAGCTGCATTTTAGGACCTATTGCGTGATTTCATAGCTCTCTGAAAATTGGTTCTATTCAGAACAAGAGATAGAAGAGGAGAGGGGGGTGGTGTGGATGGGGGGGGGCAGAGCCTCAACACACAATCATTTCTTTTCAATTGGAGCCAGAAAGGTTGATGACAACATGACCATTGTGTTATAATGATAAGACCACTAAGGCATCTGTACCTCTCATCAAGGCTTTCACACAACAGCAGATACAATTTAATTCACTGCTCTGTCAGCAGTGCTGATACCATTATGCCGTCTGTCTCCACAGTTATAATCACTGTCCTCTGAGAAATGCAGTTGAAATGATCTTGAGCAGTCAAAGAAACTCTCAATTAAGGCTGCCACTTCCAATGTGTCAGATTGTGTCTTATGCACTTGGTACAATTTTCACTTCCAATCCTGTTTATTTACAATGTCTACCAGTAATTACGCTTAACGTGTCATTTAGTGAGGGGGGCCCCTGCCAAGCCGATTGTTGGGTGCTGCTGTACCATTGAGTGGGAGTTTCTCGAAGTCAATGCCATCAGCAGCTTTTAGGCCCTGATGGGATGCAGTAGTAATGTTGATAATGCAAGTATCGTGCTCATCAAGTCATAATTAGATGCCACTCAAATGTGCCACTTGTAATAACAGTGTTGATTCATGTTTTTCTCGGTGACTGCAACTACTAATTAGTTAAGTGGTTTTTGGTTGGCCTGCATTTGCTGCAGATTATTATTACCCCTGAAAAAATGTCAAGGTTAGAGATGTTTCTGGCCATTTAGTCCTGCTTTATGAATTTGAATATTAACATAATAAGAACTTTGGACAGACTTAGGAAGTAATACATTTTTGTATTTAATTTGGAGAGAAATTTTTTTCCCGCTGAGTTTAATCATAATTGCAGGTTAATTAAGCTTAAGTGAAGCAAAAATAATCTCTCTTTGTGTTATGTGATCCCAGTGCTTTTTGCCTAACTTTGTTGGGTTTCTCATTTGGGTAGGCTTAATTTTTCTTTCTTAAGCCAAACACATGTCCACGAGTATACACCTCTACAGTTAAGTTTATGATTCTGAGCATTTTCTTTTAACTAGAAACATGGGCGAGAGATATTGGTACTTGCCTTGATCTTCCAAGTACAATTCAAGTTCTAAATTACTTTGTGCCTTTAAATCTCCATTTTTATAAAGCAGCTATTTAAAAAAAACACCTCAAAATTACTATTTTTCAAGCGTTGGAAAAGTATCGAATATAGTTCTATTTTCTCCCAAATTTCTTCCAAAGCCGAAGGGTCTGATTTCAGCGTTCCATAGTACAGATATCTTGTTGCTCTACTCTTCTGCCTTGGAGTTCAGTCCAAATAACTACTGACCTTCGCTAGGCTGCCACACCATTATTCCAGTTAAGGAGATCGATTTAAGATTTCTTTCTTAAAAATTTCTCTCTAGCTAACTTTCCTTATTAGATCCAGGTGTTTTGTCCTGCTACGAAAAGGAAATTGTGTTTGCCACTTTTTGTTTAGGGGACATTCTGTGGTCCGGATTTCCCAATGTGCCTATGCCTACGCGCACAGGTACATGGAAAGCAGACGTTTAAAAAAGCATCCTAATGAGCTTTCCTAAAATGTGTCCACTAGCAGTAAAAGGCTCTTCTATGTCCTTTTTTTTCCCCCCACGAGAGCGGAAGTTCTGGCTGGCTAAAGAATTGAAGTATTCTGAGTCATGGGACAAAGCGTGTGGGCTTCTGGAATCACTGACTAATCTCTGAATGCTGAGACTTTTTTTTCCCCCCTCATTCCTAGTTTCTCACATGGTTATAGAGGAAGTCAATTTCATGCAGAACCATCTTGAAATAGAGAAGACGTGTCGAGAGAGCGCCGAAGCTTTGGCAACAAAGGTGAGACTTTTCAAATGAGGGAATTCTACTTGAGCTTTTTCATTTCAACCTGCTTCTCTGAAGAGTGAATGGCCTCTGTCCTCTTGCTGCTTTGGTTTTCAGATCCGGCGTCTCCTCACTCTGCCGGTGAGGACGGTGTTGTGAGTTCTCAGAATCCTGGAACGGGCTTATGTAAATGTCTTCAAGCATAGGTTATTTTGATTGCGAAAAGGGCATTTCTTCATATGTATTTCAGCACTTGTGTTTTTGCCTTTAAAAACTGGCCCCAGGGGAGTTCTTTCAGCTGGACTTTTAGATGTCTGTGCGCGGGGTGAAAATGTTAACCAAGTTTAAAACTAACCTGGTGTGACAGAAAGGAGCAGTGAGTGTTTCACGTTTGATTTAGATGAAAAAGTCAGCCTCCAGCCTTATATTTCAGGTGATTATTTGTGAAAGCGGAACGAGGGCATGCTAAAGGTGACCTCCAGTTCTCTGCTGATTGCTTCTAGCTGATGAATTTACCAAGAGTGTAATTTTCTATATTCTATCTCATCAGAAGTACATTATTATTAAAGAATGTTTTTATCTCCGTCTTACGTATTTTGAGTTGGGTAAAATGCATGCAGACCACTTCATCAGAAAATGGATTACAGCAATTTTTAGCCAAATATCATTAGTAATTGCCGGTTGTGTGTCTTTCCCCTTTTCCCCATCACCTGCCTTCCAAAGTATGTCTTTGGGTGTGACCGAAATTCTGCAGATCAGTCAATCAGTCCATCTGTAGACCTCTCTGTTTAATTTGTATGCATTAGCAGTGTGCTTGCTAGAGGTATTTGCTTAATCGTTGGTGTGATGACACTACATTAGAATTCATAAGATAATGCAGTCAGAGCCTAAGAATATAAATACGTGCATGCAACTTCCCTTCTGTTATTTGTGTCTGAAGAGTATATAGCAGGACGGGCCATTGCTTTAGAAACAATGATAATGTGAGTGCTCTCACGCCATTGCTTCCGTGCTACACATCACCAAGTGTTCACTGGTCCACACGCCTGTGAAGTCTCTTTTCATGTCCTGTCTGTCTTCTTTTGGAGCAAGTAGAAAAAACGTAGTTGGAGCATGCTAGCTACCCTGAGTTTGCGGTGGCTAAGGATGGTCTCTGGGTTTCCTCTCACCATTCGTTAAGTATTCCCGCTGCCAATGGGACATACATGTGGAAGGAGAAGGCTGGACTCCCTCTCAGAATGGGCAGACTTAATGGAAAGCAACGGTTGGGGAGGCGGTATATAGAGGTTTCATTCGCACTTATGTCATTCTGGGCATATGCGACCGACTTCAGGCAGCTTGGTCTGGTCCCTGGACTGCTGTAGGTAGTCTCATCGGAAATGACAGGATAGACTAGAGTGAGGACTTCAGGGAGAAATAGGGATGACGTTTCTTTTTTCATGACGCACTTTACTCATGGGTCTGGACAGGCCCTTTCATTTATTTTTATTTTTATTAAGTTTATTTATTTTGAGAGAGAGGAAGAGAGAACACGAGTGGGGGGGGGCAGTGAGAGGGAGAGAGAGAGAATCCCAAGCAGGCTCCACACCGTTTATACAGAACCCTACACAGGGCTCGAACCGTAAGATCATGACCTGAGCTGAAATCAGGAGTTGAACGCTTAACCCACTGAGCCACCTGGGAGCCTATGTATTGGTCCCTTTAAAAAAATATTTGATTCCCCCCTTCCTGTTTTTAACTAACAGGTGACTTTGAGCAAGAGGACGTACCTGTCTGAGCTACAGTGGTCTTGTTCTAAGTGTCAGGGTAGACAGTGTTGATTTCCTAAGAATACCCTACGCTCTCTGGGGCTGGGAGTACAGCCTAGACCACGCGAGGGCCCGAGAAAGCTGACAGGTGATGTGTTCATCCGTGGTTTGCTAATCTCAAAGATCTGTTTTGTAATTTAGTCTTGACAATGGGATCCTTCAGTCTGCGGTTGTCCCCTATTCTTTATGAAGTCTTTTGAAAATGGACATGTGGTTTCCTTTTGAGGTTACAATGTGACCTCATGGGACTTGGAATAAAAACACAAGTCAACAAAACCTATAGATGTGCCATTGGATCTGGAAGATCTACAGTTTTGAATGCAAAATTTGGAAGCTTCTTTATGTGTATGATCAATAAATCGCACATCCTAATTTAGGTACCCCAATTGTCATTTTTGAAAGCAGGCTCCATTTTTAAAGCAGCAAAGTTTCTGCAGATTTATTCTTATGTTTCTAAATCTTTGCTCTCCAATTAATGACAAATGGAATGTTTAATTCTTAAGGTGCAATTTGCATAATTTTCTTAAAAGCAAGGGTGGGTACCTCGCTAAAATGTGTAGGTTAAACTGATAAATGTGGACCAATTATTTAAACCATGTGGTCCAAATCTGTTTAACTTGCTTATTTTGTATCTTTAAATATTCATTAAGCTGCACCCAATATAAAAACTATTTAAATTGGAATGTAGTAGAAGATTCTGTTACTGGAGGGTTATAAAAGATTTATTTTTGCTTTGTGATTTAGAATGGTTCCAAAAACAATTAGCATGCCATTAACATATAGAACTTGATGAATAATAACATCGGTGAAATTGCATAGCCAAAATTTGTGAATTCAGAGTTTTCAAAAATACCCAGTTAGCATGGTCATGAGTTCTTTATGTATATAAATCCTACGTTTCTTCTTTTGAAACATGAGAATGAGGTTTCAGAGAAGTCTTTTGAAATTTTCTAGGTGTCATTTTTTTTTTTTTTTTAACTAAGCTCCATGCCCAGTGTGGGGCTTGAACTCATGACCTAGAGATCAAGAGTCACATGCCGTACCTACTGAGCCAGCCAGGCACCCAGTGTGTGGCTTTCTTCTTGAGTTAGTAACTTGGTTAAATAGAGTAGTTGTATTACAATTGCAGCCGCCAGTGCTGGTGGATTTTAGTGCCCGACTTGAGAGAGTCATTAAATAAACTCAGGACTGGTAACTATCAGGTTTTTAAGTATTATTGTGACGGTGGCCCAGGAGCTGACATATTAAGCACCAGATGGCAAAAATTAGTATTCTGGGGCTTGAGTAAGTATCCTGGAGGAAGAAAAAACTTGCATGGATCACGGATATATATCTTGGTTGAAGGAAACGAGCTGATAAAGTATTTCCAAAGAAAACGGATGCACAAACTAAACCTCTTTTGTTAGTATTAGTAGCTAACAGTGAATTTCTAATGCATGTCAGTCACTGTATTAAACACTTTGTATGCAATATCTCATTCAGTCTTCAAGTTATGGGGTAGAGGCTATTTTTCTCCCTAGTTTGCTGATGAGGAAACTGCCACCCTGAAAGATGAAGTTATTCTAGAGAGTTGATTACAGAGCAGGATTCTTGACTCTGCTGATTTTATAGAAACGCACACTAACACATTGCCTGTCTCTGTATCAAAGATTCGTAGTACTGGCGTGCATTAGAGTCACCTGGGGACTCAGAGGAGGTACTGTGCTGGGTTCCACTCCCAGAGGTTTGGGTCTGCCACGAGCCTGTGCGCTGGGACTTTCTAAAAGCTCTCCAGAGACGCTGATGTGCAGAGTTGGAAACCATTAGTCTAAGCCGTAGGACACAGAATTACAAATGGAGGCTTGAGTGTTTTTTCACTTTTTCCTTAAGTTGTTATTTTCTCCTCACATTCAGAATAGATGGCATCATCTGGGCATTGACCAGGATTCTTGAACATAGCGTCGTGCCACTCTGTAGGACCCGTGGTTCAGAGAACACACAGCACTCTTCACTTGAATGTGTCAGCTTGAGAGAGAGAGAGGCTGAGAGAGAGGACGGGCTCCTATCTAGTTCTGGATCCTCTAATGTACCTTGGGGAGCTAGAAGCCCGAGCTGTGGGCTGGGGACAGGGAAGAAACTTATCTGGTACTTCCATTGTGTATTATTAGAACTCTAGATGGAAACACGTCTTGAACTAGCTTAAGCAAGAAAAGAACGCAGGAATTTGTTAGCGAGGGTTATTGAGGAATCCCACAGAGGCCATAAGCTAGGAGTGTTTCAGGAAGGGACCGGAGCCCTGTGGGAAACCCACCTCCATTATTTTTCTCTGCCTGTCTCTACACATCAGCTTCATTTTGGGCTTTGCTCTGGACAACCTTCCTCTCTCTGCTCCTCAGCTCAGAGTGGGAATGTGGTTGCCGGGAGCTTCTGTGCATGCAGATGTGTAGAAGGAGGCTCATCTCTCTGTTCCAGCCTCCAGATTTCTAGAGAAGGGATCCAGCCTGCCAACTTGGCCTTGTGTGCCTAATGTGTGGCCAAAGGGATAGGGTGTGCTCTGGGGGAACATGGTGGTACCCCCGGGAATCCTGTAGAACAGTAAGGAAGAGAGTAGCAGTGTCCAGAGGAGAGAGAGGGCTGGGCCAGCAGACATTGACCGAGTGTGTGCAGCGGCAAAGGAAAACATTTTCTTGAAACAAAATGCCTTAATTAAATTGAAATAAATTGTATTTGATTTCATCTATACCGGTATTTTTATCCTAATTCTTATGTTGTCCGTTATAACCGGCATTTTTCCCGTGCTGCTGGCAGTCATCCAGGCATCAGGCCTTACTTTAATAAGTTTAATATTAAAAAAAAAGTGTAAATAAAACCTTAATGAATCTTCTAATTGTTAGTTCATGCTGTGAACGTTGATGAATATGTAAGACGGAAGTACACTTAATCTGTCCATTGTTTAAAAATCCAAGACACTCATTTGACTGCTGTTAAAATAACTGTTTTTATATTTTTGCCTCAGCTAAATAAAGAAAATAAAACATTGAAAAGAATCAGCATGTTGTACATGGCCAAGCTGGGACCAGATGTAATAACTGAAGAGATCAACATCGACGACGAAGACCCCAGCACAGACCCCGAGGGCGCCGCGGAGACCTGCGTCTCCATACAGTGTCAGAAGCAGATCAAAGGTGGGCTCGTGGCACAGTCGCTGAGCGTATTTTTGATAATGTGTCTCAACCCTGGTTGTACATTGGAATCACTGGAGAACTTTAGACCTTGGGTCCTCCTTCAAAAAAATTGCTAGTTTAAATGTTCTGGGGGGTAGCCTGGTTTGAGAATCCCGGCAGGACATGACGTTGGTGCATCAGGAGTTACTTTCTTGTTTGGGATGAGGTGCTTTGGAAAGCATTGTCTTGATAGGAACAGCTAGTCTGTAAAACTGCTTCAAAATACAGACTATAGTTAAGATAGAATGGGGCCGCCTGGGTAACTCAGTCACTTGAGCGCCCAACTCTTGATTTTGGCTCAAGTCATGATCCCAGGGTCGTGAGATCAAGCCCCGCATTAGGCTCCGCGCTGAGCCTGACCATGGAGTCTGCTTAAGATCCTCTCTCCCCCGCTGTGTCCCTCTCCTCCACTCATACACATTCTCTCTCTAAAATAAAATTTAAGGGGCACCTGGGTGGCTCACTCGGTTGAGCGTCTGGCTTCAGCTCAGTCATCATCTCACGGTTCGTGGGTCCGAGCCCTGCGTCAGGCTCTCTGCTGACAGCTAGCTCAGAGCCTGGAGCCTGTTTCAGATTATGTATCTCCCTCTCTCTCTGACCCTCCCTTGCTCGTGCTGACTCTTTCTGTCTCTCAAAAATAAATAAAAAACAGAAAAAAAAATTTTTAAATAAAAATTTAAAAATATGCCTTAATTTTATTCATGATTATATACACACATAATTACATGTACACATTGTTTATGTTAATGATATAGGAAAGCAGGCTGGGGCCCAGTAACTTCTGGGACATTTTAGCATCAGGCACATATCAAAAGCAATACTCATTAGTTTACTGGGTAAATAAAACTCCAGTTGTAAGTATAAAGAAGAAAGTGGAAAGAAAGCCATCCTTACCTGACCCTCCACCCCCTTAATCGAAGACAAAATAATATTTATATTGTTGGAGAAGGAGAAGAGGTTTCTAGGATCTTCTTCTGTTTATAATTTTCTCTTCTGTTAGGTCTTGGATGATAGAGTCTCTTGTTCCTTCAGGATTAGCCAGCCAGTGGAGAAAGTGAATTTGAAACAAGTGGGTTATATGCAGGCTGGGTTCATGTAAAAGTTTGATTTCATTTGTAAACCTTGGAGAAGGTTTTTTTTTTGTTTTGTTTTGTTTTGTTTCCTTTCCCCAGAGAAGGTTTTTTATTGTCCTTGGAGAAGGGTAAGAAATTAAACGCAGTTAAAAACTAAGTTGCAAAGCTGTAGGCCTGGGTATTAATTTAAGTACTTGGTGCTAAGCTGTGTGTATTTTTTTTATCGTTTGAGTGGTGGAAGTAACTTTCATCGAATACCAAAAGCGTTCGCCCTTCCAGTTGCTAATATTTCCATTTTGGTAATACAGTTTTCATTAAATCCCAATAATAAGAAATAGAGGATAAATTAAGAAACCAAACACCAAAAACCCTGGAGAGAAAATTACTAGAATTAACCCTTGTTTTAACTAGGTTATGTTTTGAGTCAGTTCAAATAATATCTGAGGCCTATCCACTGGCAGCAGGTCAGGATTTTTTTCCCTGCAAATCAAAAGCTGCAAATTATCAACTGCCCGATTGTTTATTCTGGTGTATTGTGACAGGAGCCCGTGGCCATTCTGAAATAAAAAGGAAATGATTACAGTGCTTTAGTCTGTTTCACTGAAATCTTAAAAACTTTTACTTCTAAAATGCCAGATAGTTTTCTAAAATGTGTGTTTGATAGAATGTATGGAAAACATGATGGTCCAGTATATATTTAAGGTCACAGTGAGATCACGAGATAAAAAATTATTATTAACTGTGGCTGTGTACGGGGGCACAGAACGAGATTTCCATTTCTTCATTTTCATTTTAATTGTTAAATAACCTTGACCATGAGCTACGCATGGACTGGCATTTTCAATTCTCTTGACAAGATGGATTTCTTCTTTTAAAAATAAGTTTATTTATATTGTTTCCTCCTTATTTTTCTTTAAAAATGCAGAACTTCGAGATCAAATTGTATCTGTTCAGGAGGAGAAGAAGATATTAGCCATCGAACTGGAAAATCTCAAGAGCAAACTTGTAGAAGTGATTGAAGAAGTACGTACCTTAGGCCTGAAAGATAAGCTTTTTGGTGTTTTCAGGGCGTTTGGAGACTGGCTAAGTTAAAAACTTGCCGTCGGAAGTTAATTTCCGACATGAGAACCATGTACTAATTTTAATCTCTTCTTTAATCTCATTTCAAATATACAAAAATGTGTAGACCCGAAGATCATGAACACTGATCTACTCGCTACTTAGCTCAGTAAACAAAGCACGAAAATAGCAATGCAGGTCCCCCTCTGCCCCCCGTCTTTCACCTTGTGAGGCACATTAGCAAGAATGACATCTGTAATTAAGTTCGACTTTATTGCTGCCGGTGAAGAAGAATTTTGCTTCTGCATCAGCTGGTTGGCTGAGTTGGGCTCTCCTCTCGTGTCCCTCTAATGTAAGCATATGGGATAGGTGGTAGAATGGGTTCAAGTGGGTGTTTGGGGAATCTTTTTGTTTGTTTCCTTTTGAATGGTCGTGAAGAATAGAAGCACATACTTGCCTTCTCCTGCATGACGCTTCGAGGCGCTGCCTTTGCGATCTCAGTTTAACTTGGGTGCGTGAGTGGCCCCCAGATTCCGCAGCCCAAGCTCCTAAACCCATGCACCACAACACCTTGATATCCTTCAGGTGGCTTCCAGGTTATGCCAAGGCATGGATCCCTTCAGCGGGCAGCCTTATCTGGTTACCTCCGTTTGCACACATATCTTACCATTTTCTTAAGGGCCGTCATGTGAGAAAAGTTGGTAAGCAGTCTCCACTTGTTTCAGCCTCGGTCACATTTCCTGACTGGGCAAAACAATCCTAATGAGAGAGAAGAATGTTCCGATGATGATGTTTTGGAAGTGGCATTCCTGTGGAGATCTTATATCTGTCACTGATTCAAACCAACATAGAAAATCTGATTTATACTAAAAGCACCCAGTTCACGGGCCTTCTGCGTGGTGATGGAGTCATTCACTCCTCTTCCAGGACCATGGTCTTAGTCTGTTTCTTGACCAGAACCATAGGAGAGAGACAGACACATTTTGAGGCACTCTGTTCCTCAATTATGATTATTTACTGATAATCCTGAACCCTCCCGCTTAGAAGTGTTACCAGAAACCTTTCCGGAAGTTATTTCTATTATGACTCTTTCAGACAGGTGACTACCAAGAACAAAATAACGAACACCCATATGCCTGCTACCTCGCTTCATATGTAGTCTTGAAAATCCCAGTGGATTTCTTCCTAACTGCACTCCCCACCCTCCCTGCCCTGTTTCCCTAACCAGTCATTATTCCGAACTTGGTTTTTATCATTACAGTGCATGTATTTCTATCTTTTGCTATAATAAATAGTGTTTCGAGTGTTTTTAAACGCTGTAAATGTCCCTGCTTTTTAAAATTCAATATAATGCATTTGAGATTTATCCTCTTTCATACATGTAACTTTACGTTCTTTTTTTTTAACCGGTCCTATAATATTCTCTCCTATTGACCGATGTCAAGATTACCTCAGAAACCAAGCTTTGGGGGAGGATTTTCATGTGTGTTTTATTCAAGCCCCAAGTCATCGAAGTTTGACGTGTTTTTACTTAAAAAATTAATGTGTGTTGTACTTAAGCCAAATGTCCTCAGAGTTTGAAATGAATACCAAAACTGAGTATTGGATCTCAGACCAAATGATTCCTATACTTTCTAGGTGCTTTCTGGTTGGATTTTTGCATTTAAAAATATGAGCCATTTACAGTGTTAGGGACAAGTGCCATTTGGAATTTGTAAATAAGTCCTCTACCAAATGTATATCCTAACGTAAATAGCTACCTCTGAGGCCTTAAGAAGAACCGTAATAAAAAAAAAGACCGACACAGTAAAGCCAATTATTGCTTTAAATTGTCACTTTGTGTTGAATGTTGAACAGCAGTCTGAGTGCTGCACTTCGCCATATGTTGTGTTTTACAATGTTGGCCGTTTCCTTCCCCCACAACCTCACAATTTTAGGTAAATAAAGTTAAACAAGAAAAAGATGTGTTGAATTCAGAAGTTCTCGAGCAGAGAAGAGTCTTAGAAAAATGCAATAGAGGTATGTGTTTCCAGTCTTTCTTCTAGATACATACGTAATTTATTTGGTTTACATACATTCTGTGTTTT
>PJEM01007877.1:0-89700 GCA_004023845.1 Helogale parvula | reverse complement strand
GCAGCAATTTCCTACTTGACACATCCCCAAAGGCAAGGGAATCAGGAACCAAAATGAACTATTAGGACATCATCAAGATAAAAAGCTTTTGCACTGCAAAGGAAACAATAAAAAAAAAAAACTAATAGACAACCGACAGAATGGGAAAAGATAGTTGCAAATAACATATCAGATAAAGGGCTAGTATCCAAAATCTATAAGGAACTCACCAAACTCCACATGAGAAAAATGAATAATCCAGTGAAGAAATGGGCAGAAGACATGAATGGACACTTCTCCAAAGAGGACTTCCAGGTGGCCAACAGACACATGAAACGATGCTCAACGTCTCATCATCAGGGAAATACAAATCAAAACCACACTGAGACACCACCTCATGCCAGTCAGAGTGGCTAAAATGAACAAATCAAGAGACTATAGATGTTGGTGAGGATGTGGAGAGACAGGCACCCTCCTACACTGTTGGTGGGAATGTAAACTGGTACAGCTGCTCTGAAAAACAGTGTGGAGGTTCCTCAGAAAACTATCCATAGAACTGACCTATGACCCAGCAATAATCCTGCAGGAGATTTACCCAAGGGATACAGAAGTGCTGATGCATAGGGGCACATGTACCTCAATGTTCATAGTGACATTTTCAACAATAGCCAAATTATGGAAAGAGCCTTCATGTCTATGAACTCAGGAATGGATCAAGAAGATGTGGTTTATCTATACAATGGAACACCACATGGCAATGAGAAGGAATGCAATCTGGCCATTTGTAGCAACGTGGATGGAACTTGAGGTTGTCATGCTATTTGAAATAAGTCAGGCAGAGAAAGACAGATACCATATATCTTCACTCATATGTGTAACAGGAGAAACTTAACAGAGGACCATGGGGAGGGAAAGGGTGAAAAAGAGTTAGGGAGAGGGAGGTAGGCAAATCATGAGAGACTCTTGAATACTGAAAAAGAAGTGAGGGTAAAGGGGGAGGGGGAAAAAGAAGGGGGCTGATGATCATGGAGGAGGGCACTTGTGAGGAAGAGCACTGGGTGTTATATGGAAACCAATTTGACAATAAACTATATATATAAATAAAAAATCATAGCAGTAATTTCGCCCATGAGTAGAACAGAGCCAGTGAAGATTCCTAAACCCCAGCATAATATGTTCTGTATGCTTAATACCTACAGACTATGAAATATATAGCTGATTTTATTTTAATTAGGTTTTTTCTTCCTAGGTCATCAACATGCACACACACACACACACACACACACACACACACACATTCTTTTATACTTCATATACATGTTGTGAATTAATTTTGTCATCATTAGGCTCTATTGAAAGGCTCTACAGAAATAATAATTTCTCAGGTCTAGAGTTTTAAAGACATAAAGTTTTACTTGTCAAACTGAAGAATGAAGATATTTATACTGAATCCTTACTTACTTATAAATAAGAAATCACTTATTCTTGGTGCTGTCTCTTTGATGCTGCTTATACTTTTTCTAGTAGTTCAAATTTTATCTTCACTTTCAAAAATGAGAATAAATTATGTATACATATAATGGGATTTTACACAGAAGTAATAAAGAATTAGACAGGTAAACACAAGGATGAATCTCACAGAAATGATGTTTTTGAAAAAGTCAGGCACAAAAGCCTATTTTCTATACATATCTGATAATTAAAGAAATAATGGGGAAAAAAACCTGTCAGTGATGATAAGTCAGAATAGTTATCTCTGCTAGGGTGGTGAGAGGGGTCAGGGCTTAGGTAAAGAGTAACTAGGACAGGATGTGATGGATACGTTTTGAGTATAAGAAATGTTTCCAATAATGCTGTATCTTTAAGACTGATGCATCTTATTCTATGGTAGCCTCAATGGAAAATCTTTAAAAAGTGCTTACCACATACAGAATATGTTTTATTAATTCATTTTAAAATCAATGGAGAGGGAATACCTTAAAATTTTTTTCCCAATTAAGATGTTTTTAAAGTAGCTTCTATCTATTCAAAACTAGTTTTAAAAAAGATTAAGTACGTTCTAACACTTAACATATCACTTCTATAAATATTGGTGTACATATCTTTTAGGTAAATAACATTTTACTCCAAAAAGTTTCATGTTATTGATTTTATAGGTACAAGCTGTTCATATATGTAGAAAGAAAATATTTGATATTGTGTCAGATTTATCATATTAAATAGGCCAACTTGCATCCACATAAGAAGTAATGCTGATATCTTATGTTCTGCGGTGTGATGGCACAGGAATCCTGTGTCTGGTTGTCCTGGCTAGACACTGTGCAGTATTAAGTGATCCTCTCTCATCCCCGTCCATCTGAATGGGGTGCTCATTGCAACATACTAACTATTCTCATTTACTGTATACTATAAATATTTCCCTTAAAAATCTCACATAATCAACAAAGCTATCCAAGCATATTCTAATATTAAGCTCTATTATCCTCTTCACATTTAAAATTACTTCCCTTTTAAAAATTATATATCTCGTATCTGAGAAATCTCCAGAGTTTCATAGATACAGTTCTTAAAAAGGCCTTTTTTGATATTACAATCAAAACATAAAACTGCAATGGTTGTACTGGTTTCCTATACATATTTTAATTAGATTGTGGAACTAATATAAATATGAGCCCAATTGTACTAGATCTTAATTGCTTTCTTTAGTTAATAAATACAAAGGTAACTATGGTTGAGTTATATTTACCTAGAAATAAACAACTACAGAGAATTGATGCTGTATATCAGTTTATACATTTTTTTTTTAATTTGAGAGAGAGAATGGGAGAGGGGCAGAGGGAGAAAAAGAAACAGAATCTTATGAGTGTGAAGCCTGACACAGGGCTTGATCCCACAACTCTCAGAAACTGATAGGAAAGGTTAGCTTCTCTACACATACTTTTTTAGAGCCAGATGATTCAGGAGAAATCAAAGCTCTTGCTGTACTCATTACAGAGAATTACTAGGAATTAGAATTCTGCCTGAATGTTTAATGCATTTACCGACGACCGCTCTATTTAAAGTATGATCAAACAACATACATCCATGAGGTGAGCCAAAATCAAGAGTCAAGAGTTGGATGCTCAACTGGCTGAGCCTGCCCGGTGCCCCTATACATTCACTTTTTTTTTAAATGTTTTTTATTTATTTTTGAAAGACAGAGACAGAGAGACAGCACGAGCAAGGGAGGATCAGAGACAGAGGGAGACACAGAATCTGATGCAGGCTCCAGGCTCTGAGCTGTCAGCACAGAGCCCGATGCAGGGCTTGAACCCACAGACTGTTGAGATCATGACCGGAGCCAAAGCTGGACACTTAACTGACTGAGCCGCCCAGGCGCCCCTATACATTCACTTTTTAGATGAATGTAATAGATCCATGGACTCGAATTCAGAAATACTTACTGGGAATTATTTAAGCAATTAAGAAGAACATTTACAACATGATATGAAATATACTATGTTATTTTGGAACCTCAAAAATGCCATTTATCTATAACTTAGTGAATAAATTACAGTTCAAAGGGGATTAATAAATGAAGCATATGAGAAGCATTATTATGGAGGTAGACATGGCTGAAGTTTGAATAAATGAGACTCTGAACTGGCAGAGAGAAAATAAATATAACAAATGATACTAGCAAAGACATTAAAGGTTGAGAAAAGCAAAGGCATGTTGGAAACAGTGTATCAAGAGGAAGTGAAAAATAAATATGGCCAGAAAATAAGAGTAGAAACAGAGGTCACTGTTTTTCAGCTAAAGAGATCTTACCACACTGTAGGCACCACAGAACTACTGATTATGAAGGTCAAGGAAAAAAAATTCACAAAGCAACAACAACAACAAAAAACAAGGTTAAATCCAGAAAATACATGTGGAAATATCTAGAATAAGGTCAAATTGTTGGAGAGGATCAAGCAATTATTGACAAAAATTTTATTTTATATATCATACTTGTTTTTATATCATATGTTAGATATAATAGCAGTGATATTTTCATTCAAAAGGAAAAATATATTCACCTCTAAAAATGGAAGATAATTTTTCTAGGGTGATTTCCATTCCAAAAGTGATCTTTCCTATTTTTGTGAAACTTCAAACTATTACATTAACCTTTAATTTTTTAAACTAAAAATAATAGCCACATATTCCACATTTTGGATTTTGCCCCCCACATTTACTGAAGAAGAGAAAACTCTACAGAAAACCAACATATTAACAAGATAGTTTTTCAAGTCTTGTTTGCAATTATATGCAGTTTGATATTGTATACTGTTTGTGTGAGCTGTATATAAAGCACATTGTTTCATGTAAGTATATTTTTGTTCCCAAATGTATTATTAATAATGGGAATAGTTAATGGGTACCCTTTCACTGATGAGTAATATATCGGTTTGAAATTTTGGTGAAGAGTTAAAACATGGAAGGTATGGAAAGGGTGGATGTATGCAGGACACAGAAGAGAAAAAAAGAATAACAAAAATGTAGATAAGTGAATTTGGAATTTATATAAATAGAGGAAATCATATTCAGCAATAAACTCAGCAACATGGGCCTAAGGGGGAAAAGAAGAGAATATTAAAAGTAAACATTCATAAGGTAGAATTAAAAGCATAAAATGACATGGAAAATAGTCCGCCTTTTCTAAATCACTTAAAGTACATGTGAAAAGTATATAGTTTTGGAATAACATAAAATAGACTTGAAGCATATGTAACTCAAAATATGACACTATTTTAGATTGAAATGATAGACATTAAAATAGTTCAAAATATCTCGGTAAGTACTAAAGGGAGACTAAAGATACTGACAGTGTTATAAGTTTAAAATCAATGAACCCAAGCCAACATTTTTAAGAACTGCCTTTCCTTTAAAACCTGTTCTTTTTCCAGTTTGTACTTTGCCATCAACATTATCAATCCAATGTGGGTTTAATTAGGAGCCAAAAAAAATCAATCATTCTTATATACTACTCTATACTTTACTATTATATTTCCTGACATGAGCATCAAAGTGAGCCTTGAGAAAAGTGAAACAAAAGAGTAAATATAAAGTTTGCATTTAGAATATAAAAAGACATTAACTAGAATCTATTCATTTTCTAGGTAGTCTATTATATTACTGTGGAAAAGGAGGGCTAGATGTGAGGTTCTTTACAAGTGATCTGCAAACCCAACTTAAAGTATTTACCAGAAAGTAGTCTTAAGAAACTGAATTGATCAACTTCAGTGCCTATGGAAAGGAGATAGGAGAAGCATAAGACTGCTCACTGAATGTAAGACCCCACATTTGGTGCAGCCGCCTGGCTCAAAGATCCCTGATGGTCATAGGTCAAATGCCTGGTGATCCTCAGCTCTCAGGTCACATTGAAGATACAGTAAAAACATAAGTTGAAAGTCTACTTATGTAAAGAAGTCTTATCCATTAGTTGGCTTCCTCTGGACTTGCCTTAAAGTTGTCAAACCATTTTTAACAGCACTTTAATAGATATGATTTGGCAAATATAATAATTTCTCTAATTTCTTAGAGTAGACTCAGAGAGTTTGATTATTTTTAATTTTTAATTCTTTTCATTAATTACTGCTTCTGGTAGGGTGGATTTTCTTTTGGGTCTTTCTCTCTGTAGTTGATGGCGTTACTAATATGTCTGTTGATATTTGGTTGTTTATTCATTTTGTAGAATAAAATACTGATTTATTGGCTTGAGCTCCCTTTGTGGTTGGGTGATAAGCTTCTTCCATGAATGGCAACTTAGAACTCTTAAGTGTGTGTGTTGGAGCATGACGGTGTAGTGCAGGGGAGGGGAGGGCTGGCCTGTTAGGCTTCCCAAGCTGGGAAAGCTGATGGAAGTCAGCTGTCAACTAGTGGTATCCCAGATAATAGACAAAGAATAGCTTGACATCAGAGGACACAGAAAATAACTGTGAACTAGGACTATCCCAAGAAAAGCAGATGTGTTCACCCTCTTTGAGAGCAGATGCTACACAAAAGCTACAATAATCCAATGACTCCCTTTATGACTTTTCAGTGTAAATACAAAAGACTTGATAACTCCAAATCCTTTAAATAGCTCCACTGTCACTGAAGACACAAACTCATTTTGTATTTTTACTCACATATCTCAATATCAGATTCCATTCTCAGGATCAACTCCTGGTCAAAGATGCTACTGGAGCTCCAACTATGACAACTTTATGGTAGACTAACAGAATATTTAAATATTTAAATTAAATTAAAATATTAAAATATTTTATATTTTATATTTTATTAAAAATAAGAATTCCTTTCTCATTCTCTCTCCTTACACATAAATACATACACATAAGTGATGTATCATATGTATGAGTGTGTGTTTTATTTTTATGTTTTTTTCTCAAAATATTCCTTACCAGATACATACACCTATGCATGTGCAGGTGAGCAAAATTTCCCATAAGAAACATATGGAAAACAGATTTGGTGGGATTATATATACACTTTGCTTCTCAAAGTGTACCAATTCATACCTCTGGTAAGAATCTAAGATTACTATCAAATTCTTTAATGTGATCAGTAAAAAGCAACAGTATTTTATTTTTATTTAAATTTGAATTTTGCCAGTTACTAATGAAACTGAGTTTCCTTTCATATGTTATTTGTCCATTTGCATTATTTGCTGTGCCCATTTTCCCATTAAATTGGTTGTCTTTTTCTAAATAATTTCTATAAGGTCATATTGTATAGGTATACAATTTTTTGTAATATATATATTTTGTCTTCATATCTGCTTGAAACTAGCCTGAATATTTTCTATTCTATATTTTGTCATGTAAAAATTTACATATTCATGTAATCAATTATGTTGGTTTATCAAAAACTTTAGAATTTTTCCTCTTCTTTTGAATTTCTTCATCCCAAAATTATAAAGTTAAACTACTTTATATTTTCCACTTGTATTTTTTTTTTACATTTAGCTCCTTAATCTGCCCAGATTTCATTTTTGCATGACATACAACATAAATTTAACTTTATCCCTATCTTGTTGAATCTGCAGACTAATTATCCTAAAATCATTTATTTAATTTATGAAAATGTTCGTCTTCCCTCAGTGATTTGAAATGCCTACTATTTTAGAACATATTTCACATATATCTGTATGAATATACATTAAATATATATTTTATATACTCTAAATAAATGTTGTATTATTAGAGTATATCTATATACTCTAAATATTATTCTGGTTCATCTTTTTAACCAGCTCTAGGATGGTTATAATGGGGAGCTTCAAGATAGAAAATGACAAGCTCATGGTTTTAAATTATTCTTTCACAGCACAGTCAGACCATCGTAAATCTTCTATGACATTTGTAGAATTGTCACAATGGATTGATGAAATTGAAAAACAAATGTTTGATTCAGTTGTTTAAGGTACTAAGAAGTAATTTAACATCACAGTCTCAGCAGACTTCTGATATTCAGGTTGGGAAATTGATTATAAAAGAATGGGAATTTGTATGTTGAAGTCGGTAAGCAATGATGGATTTGGGTGAATCTGAGTATCTAGAATTCACCACTGATGATGCTCCCTTGTTGTAGAAGCAACTTCCTACCCCATCTAATGAATCTAATCTTGCTTTGTATAAAGATCATATAATGCCAGCTTTGATCACTTATCTTTCAGGGAAATAAAAATGTTACACTTCATCGGTTCCTACCAACCCTCATTTCCTTCAGACCTATAATAAAGTTGTAGCAGATTTCAGAAACAAGTACAAAGTCTGACCAACAACAAGGTAAATGAATTACATTGCAAAAGCCTGAGAGCTTGATTTTTTTAAATTTACATTGACAGAAATATAAATATGGCAGAATATGTTTTAGAATAAATTCCAAATCTTAAACCACACTGCAAAGAACAAAGTATGAGACTGGAACAAATTTATCACTATGGATGCATCTATCAGACTAGAATGTTTGAATTTAGTGTGCTGGTTTGAACAGTTGGAAATGGTTCCATTTGCTACACTGATTTTCTAAACTGGGAAAACACTATGACCTACATTAAATAAAATTGGGATTCCAAAGTTTTCTTGGTACAACAGAGAGAAAACAATTCAAAGAGTTAGTTAGATTAAAATGTTGGAGTTCTTATATCAGATCAAATATCTTATTTGAAATAAATTTTGAAATGATATTTTATGTAGTTTATATACCTCAGATATATGCTTTTATTTTTAATATCTATGAAGACACTGAGTTATATTGATTTTCTATCTCTTAGACCTCAGTACTTATCACCAATACAACATATGTCTGCTCATGTGATTAAAAATGTATCTATGTTAAATTTACCTAAACATAGATTAAATATTGAAATGATTCCTAAATAAGCCACATGAAATAGTAGGGCTTACTATGGGCACTGTTATAATGCAGACTAGGTTGACTATTTCTCTACTGCAGCTCCTCTCCCAGCAGCAGCACCCAGGTATGGATGTACTCAATCTATTTAAAAATTATGGATTGTTTGTACCAAAATAGATCAAGATAATAGCACTATAACTTCTATGCCACTAAATCTAAATATAGTTTAGTTTAGATTCTTCAGGTCCTTATCTTACTTTACTTAGTGATCTTTTCAAAATGTAAATCTGATCATGTTACCTCCCTCTTAAGACACCTTGGAGTTACCTCATTGTTCTAGAGATAAATACCTTTAACATAACCACCAAGGCATAAATGAACTCTTCTTTAATTAACATTGAAGAATCATCTTGCTACATTTTCCTCCTTGTTCTCTGCCCTTCAGAGAATTGACTTCCTTTCCCTTTGTGGAACATGCCACATACTCTTTCACGTTATAGAGCATTTACATGTTATTCTATGTCTGAAACTGTCTTTTACTCAACTTCTTTGCCTGTTACATCCTAATTCATCATCACATATCTTATGTATTATCTGTGTTTAGCAGCATAGAACCCTCCTTTGTCCTATAGGATTTAGGCATCTTATAGTTATGTATTTATTGTCATAATTATTTAGGTTATTTTATAATTACATTTCATATTAGGGTTCTCCAGAGAAATAGAATAAATAGCATATATCTACATCTATATCTACATAAGGGGTACATATGCGTGTGTGTGTGTGTGTGTGTGTGTGTGTGTGTGCTACATGTGGAGAGAGAGGGGGAGAGAGAGTATATATAAAGAATATAAATATTAATTATTTTACAATAAGCAGTTTGTTCACAAATGATTATGAAGCCTGCCTTAAAATCGATAATTGCCAGGATGGAGATACAGGATAGCTGATAGTATATTTTCAGTTCAAAGGCAGGAAAAAACTATGTCACAGCCAAAGACTGTGGAATTCTTTCTTATTCACAGAAGGGTCAGCTTCTTCAGTATTATGATATTATTTCATTTATGGTGCCAGTGGTATTCCTCTGATAAGCTTAGGATGATTATGAGAAGAAAAATTATGTTTACATAAAAAGTCTATAAATAAGACTGTCAAGTGTCAATTAATAAGAAGAGAGAAGCCACAACTGAAAAAGACCTTCCGAAGAGGACAAGCTCTGGCCACATGTGGTTGAATCTAAGTTCAGTGTTGGTGATTCAGATTGACCTCAGCTCCCACACCACACACTCAGGTGAGTGGGTAGCTGAAACAAACTTGCATTAAAATATTTATAAAGCATGAATAGCACAAGGCACAAGCGTTGCAGAGGCTGGTAGTGAGATGTGAAGGCACCTTTGAAACACAGAACTATGTGAAAGTGGCTGCAGCAGCTTAGAGCTGGAATATCCATTGTTAGTGCCTGGATAGGGTGTGTCAGTCTGGAACCACTGTAGAGTTAACAGCTACAATTTATTTGCAGTGCTTAAATATCATCACTGCCATTTGCTTTGCAACAATAGACATCAGGGAGTGTGAAAACAAAAAAAGAATGGCTAACACCACATGCAACCATGTGTGAAGCTATGTCAGCAAATTCAGATGTGTGTGGAATATTAGAGTGCTGGGAGGTCTCATAGTATCGAATGGAGTTGAAGCCAAAGAAATATTCCAATCCTGTGATTCCAAGTTCCACTGAAACTGTCTCTCTATGGATTATAAAAGGTCATTGCAAACAGCTGCTATTAATTTATGATGTTTAATAGAATATAAATTGAAGTATAGTTATTTTGTCACAGGAAATATAAGACAAATGTATTTTTCCTCATTGAATTCCTTAAAACTAAGAATATACTTACATGAAAATTTTGTGTACCATAGGTTTTAAAATGGTGAAATGTTTTTTTAAACACAGTACAGGTGATGATTGTTTGGAATGCAAATAACTCCAAACTGTATACTATAAAAAATATCAGAAGTATATATAGTGTCATATTTTTTATCCTAATATTTATGGTTATCTAAAAGTTTTCCATGTGGAAGAAAACCTTCTCAAACCATCTCTACCTTTTCACTCATGCTTTACCTGTTCATTATTACCAGTATACTATAAGATATAGCATGATCGTGAAATGTTTTCCAAAACTTATATTTTATATAAAATATAAATGAAAGACATTGGTCCCCAGAGATTGAAACATTAATATAATTAGGAGAAATTCTCACCAACAGCACCAAGCATACACTATACTAGACACATTCACACACACACACACAGACACACACACACACACACTTGCACATCCACACACCCCATGTGGACCAATATCTACCATGAGCATGTGCTCAACCTTCTCTTTATGTATGTGGCAAATACCATGCTTGGAAACTTCTAAGAATAAGCTGGTAATACCCTTGCTTCCTAATCCTTTGAAAATTGTGTGTTCTTTGTAGGGTAGGTAAACCAATCTACGAAACCTAAGAGACCATGACATCATTTTTGTCAAATTCAAAATCAGCTGCTATGAATATAGTATTTAGGAGTAGGTTTTGTAGTAAAACTTTGGTTTAAATACTAAATCTGAATTTTCTAGCTGTGTTATTATGAACCACAAACATAGAAACTTTTTCAGCCTTGATGCTTGTGTCTGGAAATGTTTTGAGATAATTATACCAGCCTTACGAGAATCTTGGTAGGACTTAATGAAGTAATGTCTAAAAAGAGATTAACACAACGCCTGACTCACAGTAAGTGATCGATAAATTATTAGTAGTATTATAAATTATACTAATTATATTATACATATAAATTATAATCATTACATAATTATAAATTATGAATAAAAAATCAAATCTTAACTTCAAAATAGCTTATTTTAAGATCTAAGGAGAATAACATTTTGAGCAAGGATTGTGTTCTTTTAATGCTGCATTAGTAAAAACATATTTTCAAACAGACTTATATTCTTTTTTCTCTCCTCTTTTTCCTTTCTCTTTCCCTTCCCATTTCACTGCTACTCAAACTTGAGATTTGTCTTAAGTTTTATCGTAATTCATTTAGCTTTGCCAACAACTTAATTCTTTTAGTATTTTAGCCAACTCATTCTGCTTAGAGTTTACTTGGTGTTTATTCATATAAAACCATGTTACTCAGCTATAAATATGGTTTGCTTGTTTTGGCTTATCACATGAGTGCACAGTTTATAACATTTACCTCTCCATAAAATTTTACCTTTTCCAATGTTATATCTTGATTGGATACATATTGAGAATTCACGATGAATACAATTCAATTAATAATTTAATGAATTCCGTAGCCTCTAATTCAAGATTCTCATCATTTTTTGTAGATTAAGTCAACTATAGCAGTCTAAAGGTGCATCTATGTACTTTATACAGAAGTACATAAAATGCACGCATCCCGTATTTCTCCCAAATAGAAAATAAAACAAGAAAAATCACCCAGCACATTGTAAGCAGAATTGGATATATAATTTATATGTTCTTAGTTTCCTGTCTAATGTTGATCTGGGGGACAGTGGAAGCTTAGTCCTCCTCATGTTTGATAGATCAATGGAACAGAATAGGAAACCCAGAAATAAGCCAAAAATTATATGGTCATTTAAAGTTCAACAAAGCAGAAAAGAAGATTCGATGGAGAAATGATGGTCTTTTCAACAAATGATGTTGGAATAACTGTACAACAACATACAAAAGAATGAAACTGGGCTACTTTATTACACCATACACAAAAATAAACTCAAAATGGATGAAACATCTAAATATGAGACTTGAAACAATAAAAATCCTAGGAGAGAACACAGACACCGGCAGTAACAAATTTTTCTAGATATGTCTCCTGAAATGTGTCTCCTGAAATAAGCAAAAATAAATGATTGGGGTTACATCAAAATAAAAGGCTTCTGCACAGCAAAGGAAACAGTGAACAAAACAAAGAGACAACCTACAGAATGGGAGAAGTTATTGCAAATGACAAATTGATAAAAGATTAGTATTCAAAACATACAAAGACAATTCTCCTGCATTCATTAGCCATTTATATACCCTATTTAGTAAAACCTATATTTAACTTGGCAATTTAAAAATAATTATTTCAGGGCACCTGGGTGGCTTAGTCAGTTAAACGTCTGACTTCAGCTCAGCTCATAATCTTGCAGTTCATGAGTTAGAGCCCTGTGTCAAGCTCTGTGCTGACAGCTCAGAGCCTGGAACTTGGTTCAGATTCTGTGCCTGCCCCCTCTCTGGTCCTCCCCCGCTCATGCTTTGTCTCTCCCGTTCTCCCTCAAAAATAAAAAACATTAAAACAAATTTAAAAATAAAAAGTACAAACTCATAAATCTATTTGTCTCATTACTGCGTTATTAAGTGTTGTTTATATTTTCTATATTCAAAATGTTTATGAGCTGATGTTTTCCTAAGTTTATGGTTTGTCTTTCCATTTTCTTGATAATATCTTTTGAAATATAAAAGTTTTTAATTTGGATGAAGTCCAGTTATTTTTTTCTGTTTTTTTTTTTTTGTACCATATCTAAGAATCCTTGACTGGTCCAAATTCATGAAGATTTTTCTCCTATGCTTATTCTAAATTTATAGGTTTGGCTCATAATTTAGGTCATACCATGAGTTAATTTTTTGAGTGCTCTGGGGTAAGTTTTTATTTGTTTGTTTGCTTGTTTGTTTGTTTTCCATACGGGTGTATCCAATTGTTCCAACAACATTTGTTGAAAATACACGACATGAGCCTGAAGCATCTTGTAGTACCAAAAAATAAGAAAACATTCAAAACAAACAAATAAGCAAACCATACACTGGTTTGTCAAAGTATGTCAAAGGGATATAGATTTACTAAAATAGCTTCCAAATACTCAAAGCTGGAATAATTTGAGCAAAAAATAAGTATAGGAATATTGGATTATAGCTCAAAGTATAAAATCAATATTTAGATTAAATAATGATATAAATGGCTGAAAAAATAAATGCATGGAGGATAAAAACAAATCTCCCATTCTAAATAATTCCAAATAATTTACAGTTACTTCATCCTCAAGTGAAGTATAATTCCCATTCCTTAAACATGAGTTGCACATAGTGACTTACTTCCAAAGGTCATGGCATGGAAAGAATTGTAGAAGAATAACTACAAAATGTAGAAAGCTGAAAACTCACCTCAGCCAATTTCTCAAGATTGGTATCAATAGTGATAAGCCATGTTGATAGTATGATGTGATGAGAATGGAATGTTAATTTGTATCCTTCTGTCCCCAAACTCAGAATCCCAGTGTAATCATGAGAAAAACAATTGACATCACAATTGATGAACATTCTACAAAATACTAATCAGTATTGCTTACAACTGCAAAGGTCATCAAAAACAAGAAAACAGGATGACTAAATGAAAAATGGTAACATGGATGAGCTCAAAAAAGACACCTGGATGGGATCATGAAACAAAAAAGGAATATTAAGTAAAAGCTAAGGAAATCTGAATAAATGAGGCATGAAACCTAATTAACGGTGCTGAACCAATACTGTTTCATTGATTGTGACAAATGTATCATACAATGTAAAATATTAATAAGAGGGAAAACTGGGTGTAGGGTATTTGGGAACTTGCTGTAATATCTTTGTACTATTTCTAAAATAAAAATTTGAGTATTCTAAAATAAAAAGTTTGTTTAAGAAATCTGTTTTGACAGGCAGTTTATAAATATACCTCCACACTGAATGGGACAATCAAGAAGTTTTTTTGGGTTTTTTCCCCCTCTCACTTGATAGCAAAATACTTGACTCTTTTTGGCAGGATTTCTACCATACATATCTAGAGGTTGTTTTAGAAGTATTGTAGCATATATTTAGAAGTTATTGTTTATTATCTAGGACAAATACATTTTTTATTTTCAAGGGAAGTAAAAATAAAACTATTACCTTAATTCCTAAAGAAAATTTTTAATTTACTGAGAACTTTCATATTGTCTCATTTTTATTAAAGGATAGTAGAAAATATTGCTATTTACAAATTTGTAATGAGGAAACTAAAGCTCAGATATGTTAAATGACATTTTCACTGTCATAAAAGAGCACATGGGAGTGTCACAACACAGAAAGTTATTTTTCTAAGTCTTAGCACAATCAGTTCTCCAAAAAGTGCTAGTTCTCTTTGTTGGAGAATGGTGTTAAAAGTCAAGATCGGGTGTGAAACATGCTCTATGTTGCTGTGAGTTCTTGCTTTTAGGCTATCTAGGTTGACAAAGCAAGGGAATGTGTGCATACTCACTCATGTATATACACACCTC
The DNA here is from genome assembly GCA_004023845.1 of Helogale parvula. Classification (NCBI taxonomy): domain Eukaryota; kingdom Metazoa; phylum Chordata; class Mammalia; order Carnivora; family Herpestidae; genus Helogale; species Helogale parvula. Next base: position 74,986 of record PJEM01007877.1, on the reverse strand, counting down.
TATAAATATTCTATATGTAACCAGTATACATATGTTAAGCTGAAAATAAGTTCATACTAGGGTGCCTGGGTGCCTCAGTCGGTTAAGCTTCCAACTTTGGCTCAGGTTGTAATTTCACGGTTTGTGGGTTCCAGCCCCACGTAGGGCTCTGTGCTGACAGCTAGCTCAGAGCCTGTCACCTGTCTTCAGCTCCTGTATCTCCTTCTCTCTCTGACCACCATCCTACCGCCCAGCTCACGCTGTCTCTCTCTCAAAAATAAATAAAAACATTTAAAAATTTAAAAAAAGGAAAATAAGTTCATACTGATATCTATACTTCAAATCCACTATCATATGGATGATTTCAACGTCCTCCCTCTGCTTAAATATAATCCCCCATTCCCAACAGTGGGAAATCTGTATCCTATCAATTACTATACATTTATTTGATTGTTCAATCCCAATGTAGAGATATGTCTATGCTAGTATCCCCTGACCTCCTAAGTGATTTTGTAAAAAACTGCATTAATAAGTTTCACTCTTTATATTGTTAGCTCTATTAGTCTTGAAAGATTATGTTTTTAAAAACTTCTGATCATTGGGGAGACTGGGTGGCTCAGGTGATTAAGCATCTGACTTTGGCTCAGGTCATGATCTTGTGTGAGTTCAAGCCCCACATCAGGGGCTGCCAGTTGACAGCTCAGAGCCTTGAGGCTGTTTCAGATTCTGTGTCTCTCTCTCTCTGCCCCCTCCTTCTCATGCATTGTCTCTGTCTCCCTCAAAACAAAAACAAAACTTCTGACCACTATTAAAAAAAAACAACAACTTGGTATTGTTAGACTCTAATATCATCATGTTGGCAAAGATGTGAAGAAGCTGGAACCCCTGTACATGGCTTAGGATAAAGTCAAATGGATGAGTCACTTCAGAAAATAGTGTAGTTTTTTCCAATATTAAACAGAAGCTTTCCTTATGATCTAGAAATTCCACTTTTAGGAATCTAACCAAGAGAAAAGTAAATGTATGTCCACACAAAGCTTTTTGGAGGTGACTTGTTTTGAAGAGTTTGTACAAATTAATTAACATAACTAATAATTTATTTCTGTACACTCAATTCTGCTTGACTGATTTCTGTATTTTTCCTTCTGCCAATACCACACTGCATTTATTACAGCAGCTTCACAATAAGTTTTGATATTGGGTACTGTTTTGGTTCTACTGTGCCCTTTTAATTTCCATATATATTTTAGGACAGATGGTAAATTCCTACAAAGTAAACCTGACAGAACTTTTATAAGAATTGCAATAATTGATATATTAATTTGTAAAAAAAATTATACCCTTGAGTATATTTATTTTCCTTCCAATTTATGAAAATAGACTATATGTCCATTTATTTAGATTTTTTAAATTTCTCTCTGCAATGTTTCAGAGAATGCAGTGTAAAAGTCTTACACTTCCTTTGTTGAATGTATTTACTTCCAAGTATTATTTCATCCTTTTAACTATAATGAGTGGAATTTTTTCTTGTTGGTTTTATGTTCTTCTAATTAGGTAAACTGAATTATTAATTTTAAAATATTTGTGTGTATATTTAAGATGTGTGTGTGTGTGTGTATGTGTGTGTGTGTGCGTGTGCGCGCGTGCTTTGGGTTATCTATCTATTGGGATCATGTGATTTGCCAAAAAAAAAAAAAAAAGACAGTCTTCTTTGTTGTCTTTAATCTCTCTTTTTTTGCTCTCCTTTCCTGACTTTTAGATAGGCTTATATCTTATTAGAATACCTACAAGTTCCTGTATTATATTAAACAGAACTGATGAGATGGACATCCTTGTTTTTTTCCTATTCATAATAGAGTGAGAGTCTTTTTCACTGATAAATCTGATTTTAGGTGTGTATTTTTTTCATAGACATCCTTTTTCAGAATTGGTTCCTTTCTGCTTATAGTTTATGGAGGGTTTTTACAAAACGTTTGGTTTTGTCAAGTGATTTTTCTGAAACTATTGAGATTCTCCTGCTTTTATTTTTGTTTCCTTTTTTCTGTTATAATGGCACTTACATTAATTGATTTTAATATGTTAAACCCACAGGGTCATAATGTATAATCTTTGTAAAATGTGTCTGAGTTCAGGTTGAAAATATTTGGTTAATGATTTATGTTTATGTTCATGAATGACATTAGCCTTTAGTTAAGTTTCCTTTCAATGTCTTTATCTTGTTTTGGGATACAGATAATCATGACCTCATATAATACATTTGAAAGTGTTCTATCTTCCAATAGAATTTCTGAAGTTTGGTATTATTTTTTCTTTAAATATTTGTGAGATTCACTACTAAAGCCATCTGAATCTGGATTTTCCTTATGGGTATCTTTTTTTCTTTGTTTTCCTTTTTAATTTTAGAGTGAGTGTGTGTGAATGGGGGACAGGGGACAAGGGAGAGAGTCTTAAGCAGCTCCATGCCACAACGCTGGGATCAGGACCTGAGCCGAAATCAAGAGTCAGACACTTAACTGAGTGAGCCATCGAAGCACTCCTGTATATAATTTTAATTAAGAATTCACTTTCTTTACTCGTTAATGGCCTGTTCAAATGTTCATGTTTTTCTTGAGTCGGATTTCTAGTTTGTCTTTCTAGGAATTTGTCCATTTTATTAAATTGGCTAGTTGGTTGACATAAAGTTGGCATAAAGTTGTCCATATACCCTTTCATTTCTGTAGAGTCAGTAGTAATGCACCCTCTCTCATTCCTCAGTTTTGTAATTCATGTCATATATCCTTTTTAAAAAAATTTTAAGTTTATTTATTTAGAGGCCCTTGGGTGGCTCTGTCAGTTAGGCATCCAACATCAGTTCAGGTCATGATCTCATGGTTCACGAGTTCGAGCCCTGCATTGGGCTCTGTGCTCACAGCTCAGGGCCTGGAGCTTTCTTCAGATTCTCTCTCTCACTCTCAAAAATAAACAATTTATTTTTTATTTAATTAATTTATTTATATTTGAGAGAGACAGCGTGCACATGAGCAGGGAAAGGGCAGAGAGAGAAGATAGAGAAAAGCAGACTCCACACTGTCAGTTCAGAGACCAAATGAGGCTCTAACTCCTGAATGCTGAGATCACAACCTGAGCTGAAATCAAGAGTTGGACACTTAACTGACTGAGTCACCCAGGTGCCCCATGTTATATATCCTTTCTCCTGATCAGCCAGACTAAAGGTTTATCAGTTTTGTTCATGTTTTCAAAAATCTCTTTGTTTTCATTGATTTCTATTTTTTGTTATTTTCTATTGCAGTAACTACTACCCAAATCCTTACAATTTTTTCTGCTCATTTTGGGTTTACTTTACTCTGCATTTTGTGATTTCTTAGTATCATGTTCAGATCATACACCTGAAATACTTCCTTTACAATATAGGCATTTTAAGGTATAAATTTTCCTATAAACACTGTGCTCTAGCTGCATCCTGTGAATTTTAAAATGTGGTGTTTATATTTTCATTTATTTCAAAATACTGTTTAATTTCTCTGCAAATGTTTTCTTTGACTCAAGAGCTGTTTAGTAGTTTGCTATTTAATTTTAAATTATTTGGAGATTTCCCAGATTTCTTTCTCTTGTTGATTTCTAATTTGATTTATGGTAAGAAAATATACTTTGCATTATTTGGTTGTTTTCAAACTTACTGAGATTTTAAAGCCTTGTTTGTGGTCTAAAGAATATTCCATATGTCCCATCTTTCAGTGGTAAGTTGTAGGTTATGTTCTTACAGTATAGACTTTTCCTTTTAACAGATACATTGAAATACCTTTGAGTATGAGTCATATAAATCTGTCTTATAAGTCTCGTTACCATATAGAATGTAAAACAGTATACTATGTGTAAATCACTATGTATAATATTAATTAGTTATTTTTTCTTAACTCATGAACTAATATTTGTAAATCTTTGAGAGTATTAACTCTGTCATTACCACTGTGCCATGAAAATAGTAGGCATATAAAATGTTCTATCTTAACTTAATTGTAAAAATTTAATTGTAAAAAGTCCTTGGGAATATGACTCCAGTTATAGATACATTTTTAGAGTTGGTTTCTCTGTAACACAAATAGTGATTAAAATATTGAGGAAGCATTTGAGTGTTACCTCTTTATTGATGTGTGAAAACAAGATTCTAGCATAAATTAACACTAAAGGTTCTAGCATAAATTAACAATTTTTAAATTTTGTTTAGATGCCATTTTTTATGGGAACAGCAGCATTTATATAACTTTAAAATTTTTATTACATTTGGTTACTTTCCTGGTAAAGTCTTCACTATAAGAATTTTAATTTGTTGACCGTAATTGACTACAGTAATCCCCTGGTGTTCTCTACTCCTTGGAAATTAAAACTTAGCTTCAGGTATAATGCTGTTGCTGTTTATTTGTACTAGCTGACATTTTATGTACTTAAAATGAACAATGTCTGAATAAATAACATGATTTTCTCTGGCATTTTTCCAGATTTTGATTAATAGAATATTTAAGAAAAATACCCAAATTTATATCCATTTATATTTTTACAAAAAAGGAAGTATACTACTTACTTTTAACAGCTTAATTGTGATTCAATTCCCAGACATATAATTCACTCATTAAAATGTGCAATTCAATGGTTTTTAGTATTTTCATGGAATATTATGCAAACATCACAATTTTAGAACACTTTATAACTTCAAAAATAAACCCTATTTATTAACGATTGCCTATTAACAATCGTTCTTCGTTTCTCTCAAAAGACCTCATTTCTAGTAATCCACTATTCTACTTTCTGTCTCCTATTCTAGACATTTCATATAATTGTAATCACATAATCTGTAGGTGTTTGTAACCAACTTCTTTGACTTAACACAATGTTCTCAAGCTTCATTCATGTTGTATGGTATGTAAGTACTTCATTCTTCTTAATTAATGAATAATACTTCATTGTATGTTTATATCACTCTTATTTATCTACTCTTTAGTTGATTAACATTTGGGTGATTACCACTGCCAGTCTGTTTTTAGGAATAATGCTGCTGTGAATGTTGGTGTACAAATTTTTGTGTGAACGTATCTTTTTCATTTTCTCGGTATATACCTAGGTGTAGAATTGCTACTTCACAAGGTAATTCTGTTTAACATTTTAAGAAACTGTCAAACTGTTTTCCAGAGTGGCTGCACCATTCACCCTTCTCATCTGCAATGTATGATGGCTCCAATTTCTCCTATTCTCACAACAAGTTGGTGGCATCTGTCTTTTTGTTTTAACCAACCTAGTGCAAAATAGTGTCTCATGATGTTTTGGTTTGCATTTTTCAAGTGAATATGAGTTTGTGCTTCCTCTCATGTGCTTATTAGACCTTTGTATATTTTTGAAGAAATGTCTATTCTTTTCCTTTTAAAAATTTGATTGCTTTATTATTGAATTGAAAGACTTCTTTAAATATTATAAATATAAAAGTTTTTAATATTCTCTTTCATTCTGAGGATTGTCTTTTCACCTTCTTGTTGGTGTCCTTGAAGGCACAGAAATTTTAAATTTTGTTGAATTCTTATTTCTCCATTTTTATTTTATTGCTTATGCTTTAGGTGCTATATATAAAAAAAGTGTACCTAACCCAGGGTTACAAAGATTTACTCATAATTTTTCTTTTAACTCTTTTATAATTTTTGCTCTTATACTTTGGTCTATGATCAATTTGGAGTTAATTTATGTGCATGGCATAAGAGAGCTCTCACTTCATTCTTTTATGTCTGATTATCCAATTGTCCTAGAATCATACATTAAAAGATTTATTATTCTTTCCCCCATTGAATTGTCTTGGCATAATTGTTGAAAGTCAATTACACATCCCTTACTTTGTTTTAAAACCTCAAGTCATACCTTTTCAACTCGACCTTATTGTTTTAATCCTAATCAAAAACATTGTTAAAAATAAACAAAGAAAGAAAAGAGAAAGAAACAAAAAACATAATTTTAACTATAGAGAACCAACTGGTGGTTACCAGAGGGGAGGTGGTAAAATGGGTAAAAATGGGTAAAATGGGTAGAGGGCATTAAGGGTACACATATTATAACGAGCACTGTGAGTACTGTATCAAACTGTTGAATCACTATATTTTACACCTGAAACTAATATAATAATATAACACTACATGTTAATTATACTAGAATTTAACATTTTGAATAAATAAATACACTGCTAATGTTGATCAAATGGCTCAAATGAATATTTAACTCCTTGATGTATTTAATTTACTTATTATTTTATTTATTGATTTACTATTAGTCATATGTTACATTTCCAGTGATAAAGTATGTATTTATAGTCTTTCTTGATAAATCAGTCATCAGAGTACTCAGAATTGAAGCGCTCATTTGTTAAATATAGCAAAAATGATGACTGCTACTATAAATATAAGGCGCACTTCAATTAATCAAATACCTGCTTAAAATCCACATTCTCAAAATAAGTACTAGTTGGAAATATCAAAGTTTTTAGAATATCAGTTATCATGTTTCCTGGTTGCCAAACATTCTAGAAAAACTTAACCTTACTTGAAAAATTCATGAGTCACTTCCTCTAGGTAAAACAGAAATATACCAGCCTCCTTTACAACTGGTTAACAGGTAGGTATATTACACACGAAAGACTTAACTGTTAGGGCTTTACATTTTTAAATGTGTAATTGAGGGAATTAAGCACGGAACTTAATCTATTTGCCTGGTTGTGCTGAGAGCAGAAGCATATAACATTACTGGGTGTCAGAGTTTGCAAAGTGTCATCACAGAGATGGCATTCATGAGGAGGCCATGGCTCCAATTTCCTCTACTGCTTTGCTGGTAAACAGCACCAGCAGAATAATATTTTCATCAGTCTAGACCTGAAGTGGTCTTTATGGCATGTTTCCTGAGAGATTAGTTTTAAATCTGTTCTCTAGAAAGTTTGACATTTTGTGACTATTCAAATATTCTCTAATAAATTCCTTTTCCATTTAAAGAGACAAAACATTTTTTTCTTGCTTGTTGGGAGCCATCCCGAACTCACCTGTTGAGTAAAAATTCCGGGTGAGTGTAGAGCAAGTTTGCAAGTTCTCTTGCCACCAGGCAGCAACCAATATCTACCCTCTTGTAACTATCATTTCTGCTGGAGCACCAGATCTCGGAGTGCCTTGCCAATTAAAATTAAGAGCAAGCTGTACTCTCCTTCTGGCCATGGGGTGGTGACTGCACCTGGTCAGGGACAAGCCAGTAATTCAAGAAGACTAGCATATAAGCTTGTCACTAGGTCTACCCCTACCTTCCATTCTGCCCTGAAAAACCTTATAATTAACTAGTAAACTTAGTACCTCCTGGGCTAGGGTAAATGTTGCAAAAGTCAGCCTTGCAATTTATGCAAAGTATACATAATCTGTCTTTGTGGCTGTGAGGGTAGACGTTGTGTTTCCTGGGGACCCTGGTTTTCTGGATACTTTCTCTTAGAGCTATAAACAGCCTAATGACCCTTACTAAACAATGCTGCTTGCCTCATGGTTAAAGGTTGCTTTCTCAGGGCTATACCAAAAGTTTTGCATATCTCAGTCTTATGCATACTATGGAAAAAAATGTATGCTTACAAAATGCCTGCCTTTCCCATATAATAAGTATGAGTGTCTGTAGCTAAGTTGTTTACAACAAGCATTACAACTAAGATTAGAATTGTAACTTCTGCAGAATCCATGTTCTGGAAATTTGTGCTGATCAAAAACATTATCTATGAGAAATGATTTACTAAACACATGCTGCTCTTTCTGCTCCTTGTACCTTTCACTATAAATAAAGATAGAAAATCAGACAGAGCAGAGATGCCTGCCCAGTGATTAGAAAGAACCTTGTGGCTCTCTCATCCCTTTCACCAACACCGTCCATCCTTCAGGGAACCCTGGACCTGCTGGAGCTAGACTCCGGCACTTGCTCTCAACCAACAATCTGATTGATAAAATATTCTATAGCACCCTGGAGTATACCAATATTATAAATGAAACCACATTGTCAATTTGGTTACAGAATTTAATTAAAATATAATTGGCTAAAAATATTATTGTAGTTACTTAGATGTCACAAAGACTTTAAAGAAAAGAACACTTACTAAGTTCCACTATCTCCCTAAAAGTTTCCTAGATATTATGCAGATTTATACTAAGACAAAAATGCAAGTATCATTTTCTTAACATTGAGTATATTGTCATGTTTTTCAATCCTTACAAACTTCAAAGATATCTTAATTTTTATTACATTTGTGCAATATAATGCTTTAACTCTGTAGTCTTTCAGACAATTGTTCATTGTTTTCATCTTTTGTATTACATAGAGTGATTCTCCTAACCCTCAGCTTCTCTACAACCCCATTGGCTAGTAGCACTCTAAATAAGACTCTAAATGTTTCTTAATGTTTGTGTGTGTGTGTATATATATATATATATATATATATATATATACACACATATATATATTTGCTTCTATATATTTTTTTCTTTTATTTTATCCTGCCTGTTTGATTTTTTATAGTAGTTTATTGTCAAATTGGTTTCCATACAACACCCAGTGCTTCTCCCCACAAGTGCCCCCCTCCATAACCATCACCCTCTCACCTCATCCCCCTCCCCCTTCAGCTCTTGGTTCATTTTCAGTATTCCCACTTGTCAGTGTCTCTATTTCATAAGTGTCCTTAGCAACCATCAGGGCTACAATTGTAATACCTTTTAGTAATGGTTATAATCTTCATCTCTCTTGTGTACTGGATTGTTTTGACTATTCTATAATCTAGGTTCTCTGACTTCATGATAATCTTGGGGAAAGTACATATGTTTATAATGGCTGCTAGTCATAAACCATTCTACATCATGGTTTAATTTTTCTCATTTAGCCAGAGAGTTTCTCGCGTATGTTTTGGCAGAAGATTATTTTTAGGAGTGCCAGCAGGCAAGTTTACCAATCAAGCATATTTGTAAGAAGGAAACAGAATATGAGCAGTAAATATCTGTAGTTGAATGAATAGTAAAAACAAGAAATCAGGGTGCCTGGGTAGTTCAGTTGGTAAAATGTCTGACTCTTGGTTTTGGCTCAGGTCATGATTTCACAGTCTGTGAGTTCAAGCCCCATGTGGTGCTTTGTGCTGTCAACAAAAAGATTCTCTCTCTCCCTCATTCTCTGACCCCCCACCCCATGCAGGTGTTCTCTCACTCACTCTCTCTCTCTCTCAAAATAAGTAAACATTTATAAAATAAGAACTCAACTAAGTTTTATGGTCATGATTCTCTTATATCAATGTTATATTATTTTTAGTATTCTTAATAGAAATAATCCCAATATCTTGTTGTAAATATAAAAACATACAATAACTTAAATGAGGATGGAATTCCTTGAGTAAAGGTGTTCAGGGAAGGAGAGGAATGCAAGAGGAGATTAGCCGTATCCAGGTCATCTGGACCTGGGTGAGATATGTTTAGGAGTTTTGAATTTACTTCAAAAAAGTTGAAGAAACATTAAAATGTTTTGCATAGGACACATGAATAGTTTTGTTTATGTTTACTTAACTTTGGGCATGGATTGAAGAAAAACATAACTTGAGATGAGGATGCCAGTTTGAAGTCTGTTTTGTTATTCAAAGAATACCAAATATTAGCATAGATTAATTATATGATAGCAGTTTGGTTTATAGGGGATGGAATAAAAACATAAACTAAATGGATTTGAAAGAGATTTTGGATAAATAACTTTAAGTTCTTTGTGGTAGATTGCATATTGACAGACTGGAGAAGTAAGAAAATCCATGGACATTTGTAAACATTCTGAGTGGGACCTCCCGTGTTTGGTCATACCAACTGTGTGACCGGATCATGAAAAAAATTACCAGCACATTGAGAGGAGAACAAGGATGAGATTAAGCTTATGCATATTGAACTTGACCTTCTTATATGGTATAAAATAAAAGTATCCAACAGGTAAATAGATAAAATATCTGGAACTCAACAGTGAACTCCAGGCAGAGGATATTTTGGAGTTTCAGCATACGGCTGTTAACTGGGCACATAGATGTCATTCATTTCATTGACAGGTGACATAAAATAAAAATATAAAAGATTCTTAGACTCCAATAATACCAATGCTATTATACTTTATGGAGTTGCTGAATGCTCTGTATCTACACTCATGATCCAATATTTTTCTTTCCCTCTTCTTTTAAGCTTCATTATTTTCCATAATTTTATCTTCTATATCACCTATTATTCCTCTCATACTTCCTATCCTTGTGGTCATTATATCCAGTTTTTATAGAATTTTTTATTTTGGTCTGATTAGTTTTAGGTCATTTATCTCTGTAGAAAGGGTCTCTCTGGTTTTTTCTGTGCTTTTCTGTAGCCCAGCTAGTATTCTTATGATTATTATTTCCTTCTTTTTAAATGTGTGGGGGGTTTTGTTTGCTTTTTTGTTTTGTTTTGTTTTGAGAGAAAGATAGAGAGTAAGTAGGATTAGGACAGAGAGAGAGGGAGACAGAAGATCCAAAGTAGGCTCAATGATGACAATAGAGAGCCCAATACAGGCTGAGTCATAAATTGGGAGATCATAAACTGAGCCACCCTGGCATGTCATGTTTGTTGTTTTCAATTCTGGTCCAGGAATTTTAATTATATCTATTTTGATTAGCTCCCTGGCAATGACCTCTACTCTTGTTCTTTCCTTTTGAAGGAATTGCTCCATCTTGGCATTTTGTCCAGGGCTCTGTCTTTTGTGAGTTGGAAAGGCTGTGCCTGGTTCTATTTTCATGAGAGCTGAAGCTGTGCAGCACTCCATGACCAGTACACCTGGTACTTGGGGAGTAGGGTTATGCTGGTTTTTGGGGAAGGAGTTCACTGCTGCGCTGGCTCCCAATCACACTTGCCCAGTTAAAACATACTTGCAGAGTGCAGGGGAGTAGGCTTGGTGTAAGAGCCTCAAGCTTCCAATGTGTGTGCTGTGTAGTACCCTAAAGTCTGTCCATACTGACAGGAGGGAAGAAAAATGGGGTCACACCGCTTTCTTCCCTGAGAGGAGAGTTTGCATCTGCCGTTGTTCAGGAAGTCCTAACAGAAGAGTGCATACACTCTCCTCTCTTGTGTCCCAGGCTTCTGTCAGATCCCTGCCTTCACCCTGTCTGTGTTCCAGCCATCTGCCCACCCAGCGGCACAGTGCTCCTATTTATCTTAGGCATGCAGTTGAGTTTCACAACTTCAAATTTTAGGGACCTGGAGCAGCATGGACCTGCACCAATCCTCTGGGAGAAGGTCTTGCCACACTGTAACTGATATTAGTGTGTCCCAGAAGAGTAGTTGCACGACCATGCAGGGTCTTGGGTTTTATGATAAAGGGTAGCAAAAAGCCTGCATCTAGGATAACTGCCTTCACCAGTCGTTTCTGCTTATATGCTAATGAATAGAGTAGTTCAGTGGCACCAGCTTGCCCCTTTGTCCCCAAAGAGGCAGGGCCACGTCTCCTAAATGGACTATAAGAAAGGGAACTATCTCAATCAGCATGACCCAGGAGATCCATAGGGCACTCTGTACAATCTCAGGCCTCTGCTCTCCTCCACAGGATCGCCGCTACCTCCACCAGGCATCATTCTGGAAATAGTGTGGACTACTAAAACTTTCAGCTCCTAGTAAAAAATTGTGATAATCATCTCTCTTCATTTTCTCTGTCAATGGTTTGGGGTGTTTTTCTTGTGCAATCCCCGGCATGATGCTTGCTCGCTCTCTCTCTCTCTCTCTCTCTCTCTCTCATCTCATCCCATAATCAGGGCTCCCTCCTTTCTACAGCATCGCAATTCTTTTCTCCCCTAAATCATATTTCCATACCTCCTACCTTCCACAATATGGCCTCTTTTCACCTTCCAGTTGTGCAGCTTCTTCTCTCAGAGTTCAGATTAATTTTCTGGTCTTCAGAATGATTTAATACTAGCTGTGTTCAAGGGACAAGGGAAGCATAAGGTCCTTCTACTATTCCACCTTCCTAATATTTGTATCATAGAAGAAGACAGGAAAAGAGGGACAGAAGATCTATTTGAGCAAATTGTAGCTGAAAATAATCTGGTAAAGAAACAGACATCTAAATCCAGGAGGCATAGAGAACATCCTTCAAAATCAACATAAGCTGGTCAACACCAAGACATAGTGTAGTAAAATTTGCAAATTACAGAGATAAGGAAAGAATCCTGAAAGCCACAAGGAAAAATTAATCACTAACCTAAAAGGAAAGACATATTAGGTTAGCAGCAGCTCTCTCTACAATAACCTGGCAAGCCAGAAGGGAGTAGCAGGAAATATTCAATGTGCTGAATGGGAAAAATATGCAACCAAGAATTCTTTATCCAGGAACGCTGTCATTCAGAATAGAATGAAAGAAAAACTTTGCCAGACAAACAAAAACTAAAGTAGTTTGAGACCAGTAAACCAGCCCTGAAAGAAATTTTAAAAAAGACTCTTTAAGTAGGAAAGGAAGACCAAAACCAACAAGGACTAAAAATAAACAAAGAAAATTTCCAGAAACAACAACAATAAAGATAATACAATACAGCTAAATTTATATTTATCAATACTCACTGTGGATGTAGATAGACTAAATGTTCCTCTCAAAAGACATATGATATCTTAATGGATAAAAAAACAAGACCCATCTATATGTTGCCTACAAAAGACTCATTTTGGTCCTAAGGACACCTGCAGATTGAAAGTGAGGGGATGGAGAACCACTAATTATGCCAATTGACATCAAAGGAAGGCTGAAGTAGCCATACTTATATCAGACAAACTAGATTTTAAAACAAAGACTATAATAAGAGATGAAGAAGGGCATTATATTATAATTTAGGAATGAATCAATCAAGAAGATCAAACAATTATACTTATGTCCTCAACTTAAAAGAACTCAAATATATAAATCAATTAATCACAAACATAAAGAAATATATTGATAATATTACAATAATTGTAAGAGACTTTTACACCCTACTTACAACAACACACATATCATCTAAGCAGAGAATCAACAAGGAAAGGGGCTTGGAATGGCACTGGACTGAATGGACATAACAGATATATTCAGAACATTTCATTCTAAACCAGCAGAATACGCATTTTTCTCAAATGCACATGGTATATTCTCCAAAATATGTCACATACTGGGTCACAAATCAGCCCTCAACACATACAAAAATATTGAGATCATACCATGCATATTTTCAGTTCACAATGCTATGAAATTTGAAGTCAACCATTAGAAAGACCAAAAATCCATGAAGGTTAAAAACCATCCTATTAAAGAATGATAAAACCAGGAAATTAAAGAAGAAATTAAAAAACACATGGAAGAAAATGAAAATGAAAACATGATGGTTTGGGATGGCTGGTAAAAGGAAAGTATATAGCAGTATATGCCTACATGAAGAAGCAAGACAAGTCTCAGGAACACAACCTAATTTTACACCTAAAGGAGCTAGGAAAGGAATAGCAAGTAAAGCCCAAACCCAGCAGAAGGGAAGTAGGAAAGATTAGAGAAGAAATCAATGTGATATAGGAAAAAAAATGGGATGCCTGGGTGGCTGAGTCAGGTGTGTGTCTGACTTCACTTCAGATCATGATCTCATTGTTCATGAGTTCAAGCCCCATCTTCGGTTCTGTGCTGACAGCTCAGAGCCTGGAGCCTGCTTCAGACTGTGTGTGTGTGTGTGTGTGTGTGTGTGTGTGTGTGTGTGTGTGTCTTTCTCTCCTCCCCTTCCTTGTTCACATTCTGTCTCTCTCAAAAATAAATAAACATTAAAAAACTTTAATAAAAAACGCTAGTATAAACAAAACTAAGAGCTGTTTCTTTGAAAGAACGAATACATTGACAAATCCCTTAAAAAACTGAAAAGCTTTTCAAAAAGAGAAAGGATGCAAAAAATTAAAAATGAATGAAAGAGGTGAGATCACAATCAACACCACAGAACTACATAAGAGAGTATTATGATAACTTATATGCCAACAAAATGAGAAATATTAAAGAAATGGACAAATTTCTAGAAACATATAAACTGCCAAAACTGAAACAAGAATAAATAGAAAATTTTAACAGTCCCAAAACTATCAAAGAAATTGAATCAGTGGTCAAAATCTCCCAACAAGCCAAAGTCCACAGCCAGATGGTTTCTTAGCGGAATTTTCCCAGACTTTTAAAGTTAATATCTATTCTTCTCAAACTCTTCCAAAAGATAGAAGTGGAAGGAGAACTTCCAAATTCATTCCATTAGGCCAGGATTACCTTGACTCCCAAACCAGAAAAACACTCCCACTAAAAAGGAGAATTAAAGGCCTATGTCCTCAATGAACATGGAAGCAAAAATTCTCAACAAGATACTAGCAAATTGAATCCAAGACTACATTCAACGAATTATTCACCATGATCAATGGTATGTATTCCTGGGCTGTAGGGGTGGTTCAATATTTGCAAATCAATCAATGTGATATCTCACATTAATTTTAAAAAAAGGATAAGAGCCATATTATCCTCTCAATAGATGTAGAAAAAGCATTTGACAAAATGCAACACTCATTATTTTTTCAATGTTTATTATTACTTGAGGGAGAGAGAGAGAGAGAGAGAGAGAGAGAGAAAGAGAGAGAATGAGTGGGGTAGGAGCAGAGAGAGGAGACAGAATCCAAAGCAGGCTCTAAGCTCTGAGCTGCCAGCTGCTGGAAGCCATTTCTGAACTCACTAAGTTGAGAAAAAAAAAAACTCCTTGTGAGGTAAGGTGGGTTTGCAAGGCCTCCTGCCATTAGAAGGTGACCAAGGTCTACCCCCCACTCAATTATTTTTGCTGGAGCACTGACCCCCAAGGCGCCTTGTTGACTGGTATCAGGAGTGACTTGTCTCCTTATTCTAGCCCTGAAATGCTGATTGCACCTTGTGAAGAACTTATAGGAATTTCTTCTCTAGTGTTTATGGGAGCAAATATTACAATTCCTGAGAAAACTGTTTTTCTTCCCTGGAGAAAACAGGCTATTGACCTCTGCTCACAAAGAACTAACTTTTGTCTTTGCTATGCAAAAACATTGACTTGTATTTGAATGCTAAACATACCTTCCTTCCCCATATTATAAGCATCTAAGTCACCTACATCAGTCATTATTGATAAAGATTATGCATGAGTATTCTACCAATCTATGTTTTGGGAAATTTTTACATACCAGAGTTTGTCATCAGAAATCATTGTCTAAGGCAATTGCCACTTCTGTTTTGTACCCCATACATTTTTTCCATAAATAAAGCTGACTCTCTGGTCAGTGCAGCGATCCCTGCCTGGTGATCAGCAAGAAACTGAGGCTCTCTCACTCCATTTTGCTGACACCATCCATCCTTCAGGGAGCTTTGGACCTGCTGGAGCTGGACTCTGGAAGCCAACACAGAGCCCAATACAGGGCTCAAACTCACTGACTGTGAGACCATGACATGAGCCAAAGTTGGATGCCTAGCCAACTGAGCCACCCAGGGGCCCCAGTACAACATTCATTCCTCAACAAAGTGGGGATAGAGGGAGCAAACCGCAACATCATAAAGGCCATATATGAAAGACCCACAGCTAATATCATCTTCTGCAATCAGAAACAAGACAGGGATGTTCACTCTCACCACTGTTATTTAACATACTACTGGAAGTGCTAGCCTCAATAATCAGACAACAAAAAGGATAAAAGGCATCCAAATCAGCAAGAAAGAAGCCAAACTTTCACTCTTCACAGATATGCTACTCTATGTAGAAAATCCAAAAGACTACACCAAACATTTGCTGGAACTGATAGACAAATTAATAAAGTAACGGAATATAAAATCAATATACAGAATCCCGTTGCATTTCTATACACCAATAATGAAGCAGCAAAAAGAAAAATCAAGGAATAGATCCCACTTACAAAACCATAAGATACTTAGGAAGAAATCTAAAAAAAGCAAAATATCTGAATTCTGAAAACTGTAGAACACTTATGAAAGAAATTGAAGAGGATAAAAAGAAATGAAAAAAAAACATTATGTGCTCATGTATTGGAAGAAACAAATATTGTTAAAATGTCTATACTACCCAAAGCAATCTATACATTAAATGCAATCCCTATCAGAATATCACCATCTTCTTTACAGAGCTAAGGTAAACAATCCTAAAATTTGTATGGAACCACAAAAGATTCCAAATGGCCAAAACAATATTGAAAAAGAGAACCAAAGGTGGAGGAATCACAATTCCAATTCAAGCTATACTACAAACCTGTAATGATCAAGACGGTATGGCACTGGCCCAAAAGCAGACACATGGATCTTATAGAACAGAATAGAAACCCTAGAAATAGACCTATAACAATAAGGTCAACTAATCTTCAACAAGGCAGGAAACAATATCTAATGGGGAAAAAAAACATTCTCTTCAACAAATAGTGTTGGGAAAACTCTACAGCAACATGCAGAAGAAGAAACTGAACCACTTTCTTGCACCATATACAAAAATGAATTCAAAATGGATGAAAGAACTAAATGTGACACAGGAAACCATCAAAATCCTAGAGGAGAACACAGGCAGCAACCTCTATATCCTTGGCTATAGCAACTTCTTACTAGATACGTCTCCAAAAGCAAGGGAAACAAAAGCAAAAATGAACTATTGGGACTTCATTAAGATAAAAAGCTTCGGCACAATGATGGAAACAATCAATAAAACTAAAAGGAAGTATATGTAATAGAAGAAGATATTTTCAAATTACATATCTGATAAAGGGTTAGTATTCAAAATTTATGAAGAACTTAGCAAATTCACCACCCAGAAAATAATTCAATTAAAAATTGGCAGAATGCATAGACATTTTTCCAAAGAAGACATGCAGATGACTAACAGATACATGAAAAGATGTTCAATATCACTCACCATCAGGGAATATAAATCAAAATTACAGTGAGATACTACCTCACACCTGTCAGAATGTCTATAACTAACAACTCAGGAAACAACAGATGTTGATGAGGATGTGGAAAAAAGGGAACCCTCTTACACTGTTGGTGGGAATGAAAACTGGTGCAGCCACTCTGGAGAACAGTATGGAGATTCCTTAAAAAGTCAAATATAGATCTACCCTATGACCCAATAATTGCACTACTAGGTATTTACCCCAAAGATACAAAAATATTGATTCAACAGGGCACATGGACCCTGAAGTTCATAGCAGCATTATTAACAACAGGCAAATTATGGAAGGAGCCCAAATATACATCAACTGATGAATGAATAAAGATGTGTGTGTACACACACACACACACACACAGAGAGAGAGAAAATATTACTCACCCATTATAAAGAATGAAATCTTATAATTTGCAATGACTTGGATGGAGCTAGAGGGTATTATGCTAAGTGAAATAAGTCCATCAAAGAAAGACAAATACCATATGATTTAACTTATATGTGGAATTTAAGAAATAAAACAGATGAACATAGGGGAAGGGAAAAAAGGGGGGGAGCAAATCATAAAAGATTCTAAACTATAGAGGACAAACTGAAGGGTGATGGAGGGGAGGTGGGTGGGAGATGGGCCAAATGGCTGATGGGTGTTTAGGAGGGCACGCGTGTTGAACACTGTGTAAGCGATGAATCATTGAATTCTACTCCTGAAACCAGCATTAAAATACATGCCAACTAACTAGAATTTACATAAAAATATTTTAAAAAGAGATTCTTAAATAGAATCTTGAAAGAATTCGACCATGGAGGTGAAATTTTAAACTCAATTTTTTTTCTGGAACCAGGTGGTATAAATTAGTAAAATAGTCTATTTTTCCTAAAAAAATAATAGAATAGTCGATGTACATAAATATAATAATAATGATAATGATAATGATAATAGGGGCATAAACTGATAAGTGGCCAGTGACATTGTGATTCAGAGTCAAGGTTCAAATAAGTGAAGGAGACTTTAGTGGACTCTAGAACAAATGCCCTCAAGGACGTACTGTTAATGCCAACAGTTTTTCTTATCATAAAATTTACCAAGGAAAACTCAAACTCTGGATATTAGTATGATTTTTAAATATTAACAACTAATTATTATTTTTTTAAAAAGCACAAACATTTTGAGTACCAAATGAAACATAATGGCATGTAGACATGTTTCTACATAATAACATCCCATTTCACTTAAGGAATGAGATAAGAAAATAGAGAACCAACAGGAGACTGAGAAAGTATGAACAGAATTGTAAAAGTACAGTTATCTTAAAGAGTTAACAGACCTCTTTATCCACAATCAACTGCTGATAAGCTGTGGGATAATAGATCCTTGTGCTTGGAAAGGGCTTCAAATATTAAACAGACTCTTCTGATATTACTCATAACTTTGCCTTAAAGTCTTCCATTCCTACTGTTCATCTTCATCACATAGGACTTATTGTGTTCCCATATGCCTTAGTTGTATTGCTGATTGTTCTACTAGTAAATGGAATAAATAGTTCATCTTTTTCAGAGATATTTGTCATTTGTGGTTTAACATTTCTTATACTCCAAGTATTATTTCAGAAATGTATTCATCCTAATTCTTTTGACTTCAAGGTATTTTCTTCTACTTTTCTTTCCTTAAATAGCACAGCAATATATCCTTACTGGATAGTTTTCTTGATAAGATTTTGCAAATGCTCCAACTAGAAAAGAATGTGGTTGCCAGGATCTGTGTAGTTGGAATGACAGAAACAGATTTATTTATTTATTTTTTGGATAGAAGTCAAACCCTATATTGAGTTGGCTCTAACAAGGTTTCTCTTATGCACCCTATAAGGTATTACACTTTCTTGGCAAATATGAAGTGCTAACTCCTTTCTCCAAGGGTTGAGGCATATTCTCCCCAAGCAT
The DNA here is from genome assembly GCA_004023845.1 of Helogale parvula. NCBI lineage: Eukaryota > Metazoa > Chordata > Mammalia > Carnivora > Herpestidae > Helogale > Helogale parvula. The sequence continues at coordinate 56,058 of PJEM01007877.1, read as the reverse complement.
AAGGATGAACACGATAATCTAACAGGTATTTTTCCAATCATGACTACTGTGATCTAAGTCCAATAGACAGCTAGAACTTTTTAAACATTTCATTGAAAAATAATTACACTTAAATTATCTTAAAATATATCCTATGAAATATACATTTGCCTTAACATACACTGAAGCATTCTAAGAAATTTCTTACAGCTGTATTTTGCTTTATCCTAAAGTTTCAGAAAGAAACTTGGGAAACTCAGTGTCCTATGTATTTTCAAGAGAATGTCAAATCTGAATTCAAGTTATGAAAGGTACTATTTTCTCAGAAACCATATCAGTGTATTAGACCCTCAAAATTCATGTTTTCTCATAGCTTATATAATCTCCAAATTTATTAGCATCACCCTAATCTGTACCTTTCCCTATAAAATTTGATAAAGTAGGATGAAAAGACAAGCCTGTGAATGGTTCATCTTTTAAATTTGTACCATATTATCTGAGTTGATGAAATAAATCTGAGTATTTAAAACAAGTCTCTTTTGAATTATATATCCAAGCAAAGTACATGATTTTATACAACATTTTACTATCCATATACCTTATTTATAAATCAACATAGTTGGGTAATCAGCTATGTTCATCTATCAGTAAAGTAGCCTTTTTCCTTCACACATGGGCATATAAAACTTATATATGTGCCATAGAAAAATTAATATTTATTAGCTCTATGGATCTCTGGTCTCCTGTAAATGGAAAAAAAAAGCTAGAGATGTTGAAACCCCAAAAGACAAAATTTAAAAAGCAAATAGAAAGTACAGGTTAGAAATAGTGGAAAAGATTACAGAGGTGTTTATCATGTTCATCTTCTCCCTTCTTAATGGTCTGTTATGTGGTTATCACAAAGTGCATTTCTTTTTAGCCTCTCTCTATATCCAAATGATTCTTTTTTTGCTTTTTCTTACTGTATTTTTGGGTTTTTTTCTCATTACATTTTCCTTATTAACCATTAGCTGAGGTAAAGCTCACATAAAATATGCATTTAATGTATATAACTTAATGAGTTTGAAGATAAGTATACACTGGAGAAACCGACACCAAAACCTATGCTATAAACACATTCATCCTCTCCAAAAGCTTTCTCCTCCCTTCTATTCTTATTAGTATTAGTAATAGTATTATTTGTGTTTGTGTATTGTAAGAACACTTAACATCTACCTCATTAGCAAATCAGTTAAAGAGTGTAAAGTTTCATTTATACAAGATGAATAATACATCCTAAATGAATACTTTATAGCATTATGCCTCTAGTTTGCAATACTGCATTATATATATAGATATAGATATAGATATATATTCATTATATTTTTAATCTTTAATTCACCCTAATCTTGGGGAAATAAAGCATGTGTCAGGTAAAATGTAGAAAGGAAATAGAAGAAACAAAGAGTTAACTAACTTACGTGCACCTCTTATGTGCACTTATTATGATAAGCAGTTTACTAGCATCCTTTTCAGTATCACACTAAGCCTAAATACTTCAGTGTATCCCACATTCTTCTTCTTTATCACTTTCCATATTTAATCTATCATTAGGCCTAAATACTTCTCATATATTTTATAAATATCTCAGTTATGAAATCATTTCTATCCATCCTGTCAAGTTTAGGTCACTATTATTTTTCCCTAATAAATTTCTAATTAATCTCCCAAATAGGCTTATTTAATTTTATTTGCTATATTTTATTAAAACAGTGTCAAAGTTGCATGCTTGTCATGGCATTTCAGCGGTTTAAAATCCTGCAGTGACTCTTATGCAAAATCCTTATGTTTCCAAATATGTGTCAAATTCCCAAATGATTTGTTCCTGCCTGCCCTTCCAAATTTACTCAGTGTCATTTTTTAACTTGGTATCTAGAATTATTCAGTTCCTCAAGTATTCAAAACTCCATCAGCCTGTAGGGCACTTTCACATGGGTCTCATCTGAATGGAATGCTTACCCTTCCAGAATTCCATTGCCACCACCACATGTAAGTTGTCCTTCAGGTCTTTCTCTTTTATGGTAAGCTTTCTACCTAGATTCCATTTGGTTCTCCCGCCTACGCTTTGTAAGATATTAATATTTCTTTCTGACAGTTAATTAAATTTATGTTTAATTGCATTATCTGTGTCCTTCCAGTCTGTAAAATCTATCCATCTCTAAATGTTTACAGTGTCTAAAATATATTAGAGTTGATGGGGCACCTGGGTGGCTCAGTCAGTTAAGTGTCTGACTCTTGGTTTCGGCTCAGGTCATGATCTCATGGTTCATGAGTGTGAGTTCAAGCCCTTGTCAGGTTCTGTGCTGACAGTGTGGGGAGTCTGCTTGGGATTCTCTCTCTCTCTCTCTCTCTCTCTCTCTCTCTCTATTTGCCCTTCCCTTGCTTGTGCTCTCTTTCTCTTTCAAAATAAATAAGTAAACTTAAAAAAATATTAGAGTTGTAAATATTTTATAATGAATGATTAAAATATGAAATATCCACATATGAATCATTTGATTTATATTTTAGGATATAAATTTTATGAATGATCTCTCTAAATATGACTCACAAAGGTCGGTAAGATGTTTGACCTATACTTAGTGTTTATGTGTTCCTCAACTAATATCCCTATGTTAAAGATGACTTATGAGATGAATTATGAGTTAATTTTAAAACTGTTTTGGTGCAAGTAGTGTATACTGAATAAAGGGAAATTACTTTATATATATTTTTTAAACTATGGACAAATCCAAATGGAATACATGGGCTTTTACATATCTCCAAGGAAATATCAACACTGTGACTGAGTACTTACCATGATCAAACCATGATCAAAACAAACTAAGTTTCCACTTATTTTTTGACTCACAGGTCAAAATGTGAATTTTGGAATATTGTGAAGTTATTTCAAAAGTGGAACATCAAGGTGTTCATAAATATCTTGAACTTTTAAATGATAATATAGAGTAACTTGGTTTAATTCATTAACAAAGCCCCACAATTAAATTTAAAAACATTTTACTCCTCTTCCATTCACTATTTATCCCTCTATTTTTCAGAAGTCCCTTCTGACCATTTTTCCTACTTTTATTACCAGCTCAGGATCATGGGACTGTATCAGAATATTTCTCCAGGTCTGTTCACCTTAGTGTAGTTAGAGAATTAGTGCTGTGTTACAGTTAATAGTGTGGCCTCTGGAGCTGGCTGCCTGGGTTTCAATCCTGACTCTATCACTGACTAACTAAAGAAATATTTCCTAAGCATTGAAAATATGGAACAGTTAATTTTTTAAATGTTTTGATGTTTATTTTTGAGAGAAAGAGAGCTAACAGGGGAGGAACAGAGAGAGGGACAAACATAGAATTTGAAGCAGGCCCCAGGCTCTCACAGAGCTCGATGCTGGGCTAGAACTCACAAACTGGGAGATCATGACCTGAGTCGAAATCGGAGACTTAACCAACTAAGGCACCCAGGTGCCCCTGGAACAATTTATTTGATGGCATTTGGCTCAGAGTAGAAATGCTTATATAAGGTTAAAACTCTTCCTAAAAGCCCTAAATAAATGTAAATAACCTGCCAACCTCAACTTTAACCAACATTTCTAAGGGAAAATAGCCAATGATCCTATGTTACCTCAATAATTCAAAGACATGCTGCTTACAGCCTCATTATTATAATATTTAAACATAGACTTCTGTACACACATATTCACAGACACACAGACACACACACACACACTACAATACAATAGAGAATTTGTTCTATGCCAATATGTTGACTGACATATTTTGGGCAATTTTTACAAAATGTTTATATTTTATAATTTTTCATATTTTAAAAAATGTTTTTTAATTTAGGAATCAGACTTTTTAACTGGGAGTAAGTTTATGATTTCACTATTTATAGGTACTTTCTCATAAATTTATAGATAACTAATATCAATTAAAAAATAAGTAACTGGATTGTAATAGCGATAGTTGCTTTCCTGAATCAATACAATGAACACACTTCTATTCACTTAAATTCATTCTTATAATAATGCACTGTTGATATTAAATCATTTTTATCTTAAATAATCCCATTTCATAGATAACTAAATAAAATAAAATAAATTGTCTTTCTTATTAAGCAATAACAGTTAAGTAAAATATTTGGAAACTACATAGTTAATATATAAAAGATACAAATAATTATGGAGCAAAAAATAATTTCAGTAAATATTTTCTTATAAAATTTGAGGTACTACTACATAGTCAAAAATGACCTACCATTGTTTAGGGGTCTTAGATATATATTTCTTGATATAAATCCTCATGTAGAAAATTTATAATAAATTTCGTGGCTATATACGTGCTCTCCCACTTGTATTTACGGCACAAAATACTGTCAATGGCATGATGACAGTCTAGTATAAGAGGAATACCTTGGCTAGTATGCCACAGTCAAGGTCACTCTAGGTTCAGTTTAGAGAAGCATTCAATATAGGTGTATGTTACCTCTGGCTTAATATAAGTCAGAAATTATTAAAGTCATGAGGGTAAGGTCCAAGTAAGATAGGAGTACTTTGATTGTTAAAGAAAGTAATGCTTATAGCATGAAAGGTAAAAAACATGTTGTAAAGCCTTTATCCTAAGAGCTGCATTGCCATCCAGTGGTTCTTCCTTTTCTCCAACAATGTTATTGTACAAGGGCTTTAGAGTTAGTATAACAAAAACAATTGAGTTCTAATGAACTACAGGTAAAGAAAAACTTTCTAAAATTTAGAAGTACAATCAGCTCTCTTTTTAAAAAAATGAGACTTAAAAATACGAGGAGTTACAGAAGGCTTTATTGCAGTTGAGTCTATTTTCCTATATGTTCCACCTGTGGATCCTTAATCTCTACTTCTACGTGACTCCAGACAATAGAGGGAATTAGTACCCTCACTCATCCACATAACAGAGCTTCACATATTTTAAGGCAATTCTTTTGTATCCCACTATTTTCAGCTAAATTAAGAATATATACATATCCTCATCCTAAAGACCTCTTGATCTCTTCGATAAGAGGCAAAGTATAGAATTTGGTAACTCCAAGTGTCTGGCAGATAAAAGGAAGTTTTCATTATCTTCACCAGTCTTCCAACATTGTGGTACTCACACTTTTCTCAGGCAGATAGAGCTCAGGCTGAATCTGTTAGAATGAAGTTGAGGTTTCCCAAGTCACATGCAATTCCAGACCAATGTATCCTGTGTGATAAATAATCAGCTGCTGACTTGAGTCACTTTAAACTAATATTCTAAGTGTCTTTTGTCTGGTATGGCTTAGAATCATGTGTCCAACTCATTTTGCCTTCTCAGAATTTGGCACACTCCATGGAAAATCTGGATATTTCACAATGGAAGTCTGGTAAAATTATTCTCCACCCAAACCAAACAGTGGCAGCTTCACAAGAAGAGTTTATTATTCTTTCTGGAACAGCATTCTTTTAGGAGAAAACTCCTTTTAAGTCTATTGAACTGTTGTGGCAAAATCAACCACAAACATTAAAATACAACACAGTCCTTTCCTCTTGTGCCTAATTTTACCTTGAATTGATCCCTTGGAAAGGAAAGCCCTCTCAAATTGATTAATTTTGTTAATTCACTTGCTCCCCAAAAATCTTCTAGTTTTCCTTAAATAGGATATTTAACTTCCTTTCATAGGGTTCAGCCATATTCTCCAAAGGGCTGCTGTGAGACACCTAAGACGTTATTCAAAATATGTCCTTATTCCAACATTTGTGGATTACCAGCATATTCTTTTCACTGATAATTAAGTAAAGTTGGAGGTTATAAAAATACCTTTTTTGCAAATCATAGTATACTGCATTCCCTTTCAATATTCTGTGGTCCAGCTAAAGACTATAAAACATGATATCAATAAGATACCAGCTTCCTACTTTCATGCAGATATTAAAAAACTGAATTTCATATTTTTATAGTCATGGTACTCAGGTATGTTTTACCTCTATGAATAAAAGTGATACATAAATTGAATTTCAATTGAAACAAATTTGTGAAGTCAATACTTCTGTGTCAGATTCTTCACCAAGATGGGAATTAAACATACAGTTTAATTTCTGTTTGAGGAAAACTCTTGCCATTATATTTTTGTGCATCACTGCATCTCTTTCTTGGGAATTGACTGAATACACATGTTGGCTTTTGGAAATCATAAATTAACAGCAATAAAATCCTGAAAGAATACATTTTGTGATTTGAAAACAATTTATCATACACACTCAAAATTTTTCAACACCATCAGTATTATTTAGCACATTAAGTAGTCTCATAATCTTTACATGTTCAGATTAATGGATGTTTTAGTAATAATGTTTCTCAACCTTCATGGAGTATTGATATTTCTTATTTCAAAGTGTTTTGAATAATTTAAAATATGTAAAGCATTTCAAAAAGCAGCTTGAAATATAACAAGCATTATATGAATGTTTGCTATGATAAATACTGAATAATTACATGAATATATATCTAAATATTTTAATGTGATACTAATTTCCATTCAATTGTGAAACATTTATCATTAGGAATTAATGTATTGTATCCTTGATGTTACAAAAATGGACAGATTTTGAATTCATGTGTAATTTGTCATTTTTTACAAGTGAGTATACTATACCATAAAACATGTGGGTTTAATTATTTTGATAATACATTTGGAAACAGAAATTCATCTTTGGACAGAAATAAGAAAGAATCTACCTGATAAAACATATCTCTTTCAGAACATAAGTTGATGTGATGAAAATATATGCATTTTGAAAGTAAAATGTATGCTCTCAGACTTACTCTGAAAAAGGAGTCTCAGTGTTGTAGGTCTATAAACTAAAAAAAAAAAAAAAAAAAAAAAAAAAAAAAGAAAAAAAAAAAAAAAAAAAAAAAAAAAAAAGACAAGATGAGAAAAAAAAGGAAAAAGAAAGAAAAGAGAAAAATATATTCCCAGAGCTGACTGGAAATGTTGACACGATTTTACACAGGTATATTAAGCAAGCCTGGATTAACAGTAAGACGATAAAGTGTGATAAAAAACTCATGGTTGTCCTCTTTGAAGATGCTCATTGTCACTCATCATCAGGGAAACACAAATCAAAACCACACTGAGATACCACCTCATGCCAGGCAGAGTGGCTAAAATGAACAAATCAAGAGACTATAGATGCTGGCGAGGATGTGGAGAGACGGGCACCCTCCTACGCTGTTGGTGGGAATGTAAAGTGGTGCAGCCGCTCTGGAAAACAGTATAGTGGTTCCTCAAAAAACTATCTGTAGAAGTCCCCTATGGCCCAGAAATAGCACTGCTAGGGATTTACCCAAAGGATTTACCCACAGAAGTGTTGATGCATAGGAGCACATCTACCCCAATGTTCATAGCGGCACTTTCTACAATAGCCAAATCATGGAAAGAGCCTAAATGTCCATCAACTGATGAATGGATCAAGAAGATGTTTTATATATATATAAAACATATGTATGTATACGTGTGTATATGTGTATATATACATATACATATATGTGTATACATATATACACATATACACACGCATACATACATATATATATATATATACTCACACACAATGGAGTACTTACTACATGGTAATGAGAAAGAATGAAATCTGGCCATTTGTATCAAAGAGGATGGACCTCGAGGATGTCATGCTAAGCAAAATAAGTCAGGTGGAAAAGGATAGATACCATATCTTTGTACTCATAGGTCTAACAGGAGAAACTTAACAGAGGACCATAGGGAGGAGAAGGGAAAAAGAGAGTTGGGGAGAGTGAGGGACACAAATGATGAGAGATTATTGAGTACTGAAAACAAACCAAGGACTGAAGGGGGAGGGAAAGGTGGGGAAGGGGGTCATGGTCACGGAGGAAGGGCACTTGTGGGAAGAAGCACTGGGTGTTATATGGAAACCAATTTGACAATAAACTATTATAAATTTTTTAAAAAGTGAATCAAAAAGTTAGCATGAAATGACAAAGATTTATGAGCTTCTCCAGAAGTGCCCTTTCTATGAGACAAGAAAGGTCTATTCTCCATAAAACCCACCAAATGAGATAGCATTTTTTCCTTTTTTAAAAAAAAAGAACAGGCTGAATATTCAAAGACCATTTTCCAGTCACTTGAATTATTTTTTTCATCTTTATTATTTACAAGATTCTCAGTTTTCCCATCTCTAATATAACTCTTCAAGTGGTTTTAAACATATAGAAATCCATATAAATGAGATGAAGATTTTAAAGCTTAAATTTTGGCATTCAGACATATTAACTCTGTCACTGATTTATATAAGACTGTGAATGTACGATACCGCATTTGTCATCATAAGTCACACCTTTATCAAGACAAAATACATATTACTTGTTTATATATTAAAAAAATAAAACTCATGGCTAGTTTCCAAGAGAAGTTTGTAGTGTTTTCTGCTATTCCCTGGTATAGATTTCCTAAACTCAGCCTAATGAGTTAGAGGGATACATCTGACTTTCCATGCTGTGTATATATTGTCATCAAAATCAACATGTTGCTTACAATAATATAGGTGTGAAACAACTTCAGATTATTTGTTGTGTTTTGGGGCATTATGTACATATATATAATATATATGTAATATATATATTACTCTGTCTTAATTCTTGTGGCTTTTTCGTATAGATTCCTAAGAATTTTAAACCAGAGAAATCAGAAAAATTACCATAAATTTCTGTTAATTACATGATAATCATTACTGTATTATTTCATAATTATTTTTATTTGAAAATCATTACAAGTAAGGTTTGCTTGTGTGATGTGTAAGATGTTAATACTCCAAGGAATAAAAACTGATCTAAATAGCTGTTAGTTTTAATCTTCTTTCATGAATACTTGAATTTAAAAAATAGTCAATATGATGAGGTTCATAGAAATGGGAAGAGATTTAAGTGTTTATAACTAGTACATAACTAGTATATATCTTTGAAATGCATCTACTATATTCTGTCCTTAGACATACCTAGAAGTAAATTCAAATAGCTACTTAAGAACAAAAAACACATGATCCAATTTAAAAATGATTGAGAATTGAGTAGACACTTCTCCAAACATGATACACAAATGACCAAGAATCATATGGAAAGATGTTTACCGTCAATAATAATGAGAGGGGTGCAGTTCAAAACCACAATGAAATATCACCCTACACCCATTGGGATGGCTACTATTAAAAATAATAATAATATTCAGTAGTCTCCCTTGATCTGTGTCCCTCACTCATCCCCGCTCTCTTTCCCCCTTCCTCTCCCCATGGACTGAAGGGGGAGGGGGAGAGGGGGTGATGGTCATGGTGGGGGGCACTTGGGGGGAGAAGCACTGGGTGTTATATGGAAACTAATTTGACAATAAACTATTAAAAATAATAATAATAATAATATTAAAAAAAGAAAATAGCTAGTGTTCATAAGGATATAGAGAAATCAAAACAATTTTTTAATTTTTTAATGTTTATTTATTTTTAAGAGACATAGAAAGAGCATGAGAGAGGGAGGGGCAAAGAGAGAAAGGAGACACAGAATCTGAAGCAGGCTCCAGGCTCTGAGCAGTTGGCACAGAATCCTATGTGGGGCTTGAACCCACAAACTGTCAGATCATGACCTGAGCTGAAGTTGGACATTTAACCAACTGAGCCACCCAGGCACCCTGAGAAATAAGAACTATTGAACACTATTGGTCCTAATGTCGTCCTTTCGAGAAACATTATTGAGGTTCCTCCAAAAATTAATAACGAATTACTGTACAATACAGGAATCCCACTTCTGGGTATATATACAAAAGAACTGAAAGCAGGATCTTGAAGAGAGATGTTCATTAGCAGCACTACTACAGTGGCCAAGATATGAACACGACCCAAATGTCCATTGATTGATGAATGGATAAACAAAATGTGGTATTTCCATACCACACCTTCCTTATAAAGAAAGGAAATCCTGTCATTAAACTATAGTATGCATGAACTTCAAGGTCATCACGCTAAGATAAATAAGCAAATCACAAAAGAACCAATATTGAGTGGTTGTACTTACATGAAATATCTATAGTAGGTAAATTCGTGGAAGTAGGAAGTATAATGGTGGTTACCAGGGGCTGGGGGAGGAGACACTGGGGAGCTTTAGTTTTGCAAGATGAAGTTGTAGAGATTGCGCAGCAATGTTAACTCACCTATCACTAATGAAATGTGTAATTAGAAATATTAAAAAGGCAAATCTTGTTATGCATTTTTTACCACAATCTAAAACAATATTAAGCAATGCTAAGAACTAATTTTTTCCTTGTTTTCTGTAACTAGAGAGCTCTATAGTACCATTAGCAGGGCAACTCTGGCTCTCTTACTAATGCTGTTCACCTGGAATGTATTTTTTCCATCTTTGTACATTCATCCCATTTGTGTTTTTTGAATCTAAGTCGTGTCTTTTATAGATCATATATAGGAGGTTCTTGCCTTTGTATTCAGTCTGACAATCTCTGACTTTTGTATGGAATGCTTACATCATTCGCTTTTGACTAAAATGTGATTGACTATTAGCTGGATTTACATTTACTACTTTGTAGTTTGCTTTCTGTGTCTCTTTGTCTTAGTACTCTCACCATCATTTATTGCTCTCTTTTTTGTTAATTAAAATTTTATTGCACTGTTGATGATTGTTATATTTTAAGTAACTTTCTTATAAGATTTCTCTAGAAATTACAATATTTATCTTAACTTTTCATGGTCTACTTCAGATTAATACAAATTTAACTCTGATAAAGTAAAAACGTTAATCCAACATAGCTCTATTCCCTCCTCACTCTATTGTGCTCATCACTTACATTGTATCCATGCATGTTATAAACTCAGGTATAGGGTGTTACAATAAGTTTTTTAATCTTAAAAGAATAAGGAAAATTGAGAAAATTATTTAGAGTAATTTTATATTTACCCATATATTTACCAGTCCTAATGTTTTCCATTTTTTTTTAAGATTTATGCTGTCATTTGTTGATACCTCCTAACAACCCAAATAACTCCTTTAGTATTTCTTTTTTGTTAATGTTTATTTATTTTGAGAGAAAGACAGAGTGCATGCGCAATAGGGGGAAAAGAGAGAATTCCATACAGACCCCATACTGGAAGTGCTCAGCCCACTGAGAGGTTCTAGCTCATGCACCACGGGATCATGATCTGAGCCCAAATCGAGAGTCAGATGCTTACCGACGGAGCCACCCAGGCATTCCTCCTTTAGTATTTCTTATAAGTCTGCTAGCAATAATCTTCATTTCTGTTTATCTTGGAAGATCTTTATTTAACCTTAACTTTTGAAGAACAGTTTTTCTGGATATTGAATTCTTGATTGAGAGTTTGTTTCCTTCAGCAGTTAAAAAAAACTCATACCTCTGCCTTTGTCCTCCCTGCTGCAGACGAGAAGCCAATCATTAAGTACATTGATGCACACTCATACGTACTGAGTTGATTGTTTTGGCTTTCAATATTTTCTTCTTCTTTGGATTCTTTGGAGTCACTTCTCTGTATATTTAATTTAGTAGTCAGCCAGTGTTTTAACATGTTTTCCTCAAACTCCTTAAGCAAGTAAATCTTTCATTCTCTGCTAATTTTCCTGCTAATTTCATATTTCTGCTAATTTATGGGTAGGAGAGTGCAAAGGTAAAACTTTTCACAAATCGTCTCTGGTTTGCATTTTACACTGGACATGTGCACATAATCAGGATTGGCAGGAACACGTGGTTTTCTTGGGCCCGCTCACTGTCCATTAGGCATGCCCACAGCTTCCGCCATTTGCCACCACCACCAAAGTAACCTCTGGCTAGTGGAGCCATTTGTCTTTCTGACTCACACACTGCTAGGTCATTTCCACTAGCAATGCCACTGCATGTGAGCTTGGTGCATATTTGTCTAAATCCTCTCTGCAGAATTTTCTTTTTGGCACAGGACTGAAAATTTTATTTTTTTGCAGGTCAATATGCCTAGGTAAAAATTATTTTCAATATAAAATAACAAGTAGGTTAGACTATATGTGGTAATTATTCCAGAACAGTTTTTTGAATTTTCAGAAAAAGAAAATATCTATGGATACAAACACAGTCCAATCCTTATTATTTGTTTTCATGGTCTTGTTTTTTCTTCCAGTTTTATTGAAATATAATTTATCTATATCACTGTATACACTTAAGATGTACTGTATAATACTTTGACTTACATTTATTGTGAAATTACTACCATGATAAATTTAGTTAGCATCTGTCATCTTATATTGATACAAGAAAAAGAGAAAGTAAAAAGAGAAAAGAACAGTCCTTGTGATGAGAACTCTTAGGATTTATCCTCTTAACATTCATATATATCATGAAGCAGTGTTAACTACAGACATCATGATGTAATCACATTCCTAGTACTTATTTAGATTGTAACTGGACATTTGTATCTTTTGACCACCTTCTTCCAATTCCCCCTCTCTCCCACTCCTGCCTCTGGTAACCACAAATAAATTCTGATGTCTTTTCCCATGAATATAGCTGTATATTATTTATCTTCCTCTCTCTAACATTTCATTTAGCATATTCTCTCAAGGTCCACCCATTTTATCACAAATGGCAGAACTTACCAGTTTTATTTAAGGCTGAATAATATCCCTGTGTGTGTGTGTGTGTGTGTGTGTGTGTGTGTGTGTGTATCACAACTTCTTTATCCATTCATCTGTTGATGGACACTTAGGTTGTTTCCCTGTTTGGGCTATTGTAAATAAATCTGCTAGAAACATGCAGCTACTTTGATGCTGAGCCTTACCATTTTTCTGTCCCTGGCAAAAACTGCATACTGACTTATCTGGTAGGGAGTGGGATTTGGAGTAGTCCTGGGCAAAAATGGCAACATTTCTTCTGTTCTTATGTGTAATTTAGCAGGTTTTTTTTTTTCAGTAAAGTGCTTGTCAAGTTACTATACGGATTTTGTGACTATTCAAAGCTTCGAAATGATTTTGTCCATTTTATTTTTGGTTTTAGAATTTCTTTTGGGTATAGGAAATTTTTACTTCCTCATTCAACCATATCCAATAATGGATGAAGGAGAGAGGAAGATACAGACTTCCAGTTATGGAATGAATAAATCACAGGAATAAAAGGCATGGCATAGGGGTACTTGGGTGGCTCAATTATTTAAGGATCTGACTCTTGATTTCAGCTCAGGTCATGATCTTATGGTTTGTGGGTACAAGACCTGCATCGGGCTTCTCACTAACAGTGACAGTGCAGAGCCTGTTTAGGATTCTTTCTATCTCCCTCTCTCTGCCTGTCTTCTTCTCTTTCTCTTGAAATAAATAAACTTAAAAAAAGGTACAGCATAATGATACTGTCAGTGATATTGTAATAGTGATGTAACAAGACATAATAAAACAAATGGAGCTACACTTGTGGTAAACATAGCATACTGTAAAAGCTGGTCAAATCACTAAGTTGTACATTTGAAATTAATATAACATTGTCTGTAAACTATACTCAAATAAAAAGAAATACAGGAATTTTTGTTAGTATGTCTCTGTTTATTTCACAAGTAACAAATATTAATCTGAAGGCCAATATATGTCTTACAATGTATACTTTTGAGGATGTCTACATATACTAATCTGGTTTTTCATAATATAGATATTTGGTATTCACGTGGAGATGATTTTCCCTCAGTGGAAATTTTGACGGTGTCTGGAGACATCACTGTTTGTTAGGACTGGAGACAGAGGTGCCATTAGTATCTATTGAATCAAAGACAGAGATGCTGCTTAACATCCTACAACGCACAGATCAGCCCTCAAAAGAATCATCCACTCTGAAATGTCCACAGGGCCACTTTAGAAACCCCAGTCTAGCTTACCCTTCTGCAGTTGTTGTGTATCATTCTTCAAAAATTTATTCACAGGTTTTCCACAAAATCATTCCTAACACTTTAAGAACCAGAGAGGATTACTCTCTTTCTGCAACCAGTTGGCTTGAAAATATTGCAAGTATATTACACTCCATTGCAGTTCTCTGTGCATGTGTTTATATTGGCTTTAACATAATATGAGCTTTTTGAGAATACTTTCTTATTCATATTTGTGTCCCCAGAAACAAGCACATGGTCAATATAGAATAGGCCTTCAATAAATATTTGTTAAATAAATAAACAAAGGACGGAAGGGTTAAAGGAAGAAGAGTAGGAGTACATTCAATGGCAATTGAAACAAAGAGGTGTAGGCTTCTCATGAGAAGATGAGGAGGGATAAGATTTTTGAAATTTCAGTTCTAAGTGCTAAATATATACCCACTGTCTTTGTCTATAATCTTTCTATGCATTTTAAATAATACTTATGAAACTATAACCCACACCTGAAAATTTTACAAAAAGATAGTTTGGAAATGAAAGTAAGTTATTAAAAATCGATTGATATGTTATGGATATCTATGGGGCATAACTCATCCACAGCTCCTTTAAAGCTGCATCTTTTGTATATAATCAAAGATGATATGCTGTGCAGGATATCATACATTCCTCCTTCAGTTCCATGTTCTACTTTCCACTCAGTTCTGTAAGTACGCCTTTATTAATCTTCCTTCAAACTGTACATTTGGAGTGAGTTTCCTCTATTTCTTGCTGGTATGTTGGTTATTGCCACATAGAAATAATTTCTACATATATATTGTTACAAGAATATGATGTTACAAAAAATTGAAATATTACTATTTCCTTTATAGTGAGTACATCTCCAAACACTATAAACTTCATAAATGCAAAGGAATTGAGAGACATCTTTCAATTCCATCCCTCTTCTCTATTAGCTTTTTCCCATTTTTAAATTTAAATTTTAGTTAGTTATCATACAGGAGTAGAATTCAGTGATTCATCACTTACATACAACACCCAGTGCTCATCACAAGTGCCCTCCTTAGTGCCCATCACCCATATAGCCCATCTCCCACTCACCTCCTTCTGTCAGATCATGGTTTTTCTCTATCATTAAGAGTCTCTTGTGGTCTGTTTAGCACTCTTCTTTTTCCCCTCCACTTCCCATATGTTCATCTGTTTTGTTTCTTAAATTCCACATATGAGTGAAATCATATGATATTCATGTTTCTCTTACTGACTTATTTCACTTAGCATAATACCTGTAGCTCCATCCATATATCACTGCAAATGGCAAGATTTCATTCTTATTGATGGCTGAGTAATATTCCACTGTATGTAGATATCACATCTCCTTTATCCATTCAACTTATGCATCCAGTTGATTGACATCTGGGCTCTCTCCATTGTGCTGCTATAAACATTGGGGTACACGTACACCTTTGAATCTGTATTTTTGTATTCTTTGGGTAAATGCCTAACACTGTAATTGCTAGATCATAGGGTAGTTCCATTTTTACTTTCTTAAGGACCCTTCATACTGTTCTCCAGAATGCCTGTACTGTTTGCATTCGCATCAACAGTGCACGAGTATTCTCCTTTCTCCACATCCTCGCCAACACCTGTTGTTTCTTGGATTGCTAATTTTAGCCATTCTGCCAGGAATAAAATAAAAGTAAAAGGCAGTCTACAGAGTGGGGGAAGACATTTACAAATGACATATCTGATAAAGAGTTAGTATCCAAACTCTATGAAGAACTTATTAAACTCAACACCCAAAAACAAATACCCAGTTAAGAAATGGGCAGAAGACATGAGTGAACACTTCTCCAAAGAAGACATTAAGATGGTTAACAGATACAGAGAAAGATGCTTAACATCACTCGTCATCAGAGAAATATAAATACAAACCTCTTCTCTATTTCTAATGGCGTTGTCCCATTTTATACTTTCACCATTCATTGTGTGCGTTGTTATTATTGCTTTCCAGTCCTACTTTCCCTGCTGCCAGTGTTGCTCCCTGTCAATGTATACCTCAGAAAAAATATCCAAAACATGCAAATCTGAGCAGATTAAATCACTGCTCAGAAATCAGCAATGATTTATCATTACCAAGGTCAAATTCAGACTACCTTTTTTTAACTGCTTACGGTGTTAAGGCACCACCCTTCCGGTTACTAAGACTAGTAACTATTCATTCTGCGTAGCTAATAATTATCATATCTCTTCAATATTTTGAAAAATTAGTAGCTGTTACCAATATATTAGTAATTCTTAAATGGTATAAAATATAAACTATGATATGTGAAGAATGGAAGATATTTTTGATAACCACCTGATGCCTATTACAAGATCAGAAATAAGATTAAGAAGGCAGCCACATCACAGGATGCTTATGTAAATCTTAAATGTACTTTTTCTATACAATGCCTTTTTTCTAGCAATATGTGAAAGCAAGTGTTCAGGTATATACTTAATTTACATGGCAGCTGTTTATTCACCATTGGAGTATGTAGTTGTAAATTCAGTCTGTGGTCATCACTTAACATACATACTGTATATGGAATGCATTATGTTGCATATGCAACTCATCATAGTTTTTATATTTATTAATTTTTATTGTAGCATTACTACAATAAAATTATATTTACAATTATAGTTTATTTTAAATTTATAACTTAATATAGTCAGAACAATATATTTTCAAATAGCTTAAAAATGTAATAAATAATCATAAACATTTAAAAAATACAAACAAGAAGCATTAAGAGGGAATAAAAATAATTTTAGTCACAGAGAAAAGTCCTTTATTTTTATCCCTTTCTCTCATTCTTTCTTTTTCTCTTTCTCTCTCTCTTTCTCCTTTCACACACACACTCACACACACACACTTGAGAAGAACCTGTTTTTTTAACATTGCACTGTGAATATTTTCCGTTAGCCATAAATCTCCTCTAATGACAATATTATATGAAAAGTGTTTAATCTATACAAGTAAACTCTTTTTTAAATGTTTATTTCTTTTTTCTTTTTGAAAATACTGGAGTGATGGTCCTTGTGTATGTGTATGCTACCAAAATAAGCACTTAAGAATTATGGTTTTGAGTTAAAAGACATATAGCACTTTAAGTATGTTAAATGTATTGGTCAAAATGCCCTCAAAAAATGGACCTATGTTTTTAATAACTGAAAACTATATAGTTCTTCATGTAATGTCTTTCAAACACAGAACTAAAAAAATAAAGAAGACTCGTGACTTGAAGTGTTACCTTATATTTCATTTAACTATAATTTACTTAACTATAAATGATGTAGGAAGTAATAGAGTCTATTTTACAAAAAACTCATTTATTCCTATCATTTCCCTACTCTCCCCCGTAACCAATACACACACACACACACACACACACACACACACACACACACCCCTCTGTGGCTTCCAAATGGCTTGAAATATCAAATGAAAATTAGTTTCATATCATTGTCAGAGATACACTTTTAAGCACTTAAAACTGCACATTACAATTCCTGAAAACTTAATCTATTTTAATCTATTCTTTAGTGTTAAGAAAATTTTCATTTTGTAAGATTTAAAAGTGAGTGTGGACATCTATTGTCTTTTCTATAAAGCACTGCAATTTGTTCTTATTCTTATTCCTTTCATCTCATAAAAAATAATCACCTAGATATAATTACGTGAGCAAACTGAAGCTGTCATTAGAGACTTTGGAGCAGTTCCTCAGCTTTGTGTCAAGATTCGTTCCCATCTTATGCATATATATTTCATATAGAGGTGTACTTATGTGCATCATTATTAAAGTTACTAACATAGATACATGAGCAGAATAATCCAGTCTGGTAAGTAGAATCATGGATCACTGAAATGAGCCAAGAGTTAAATATTACGTCAGTCCAGAATGACTTGATTTAGAGAGAGAGTTAGGGCGACCTCTAGATGTAAGGATCTAGATCTCTAGATCACTTTAACTGAATATGGCCAATGGCAGTTGACTAGGAGAGAGAGACTTATAGATGCTATGTGTATGTGTGGGTGGCTGTGTGGGTTTATGTATAAACCGCCTTTCCTTCAGTTCTATTAATGCCTACTGACTATACAATGATTGATTTTGCTGGTATTTACACTTCCTCAGTGTCACTAGAGAAACTGAAGGAAGTTACTGAATTGCGGACTAGTATTAACATCACATGAAATTTTGAATTGTGCTTTGTTTTAGATATTGAAATTTTTAAATCTCATATTTTTAAGTGAGGACAATTAATGTATATTTTGCCCTATCTTATATATATCTAAAGTTGAACCACACAACTCTTCCCATATGGCTTATTGGTTTTCTGACTCCTAAACTGTATCTTTAAATAGCTCTGTCAAAATCATATAGTAACTATCATGAGTGAAGAGTGTACATTAAGTTACTCTAAAACCTAGTAAATAACTGTGTTACTCTGCTTCCTGGTTAATTATCTGTTTCTCTTATTACAAAGGATTACTTTCTTTTCATAATATTTAATAAATATCCTTTAGAAACCCTGGATAATACTGCTTTTAGTTCTTGTCTTTAGTAGGGGGAAAAACCCCCAAATATCCCAAACATTGTGTCTTGGCTCAATTATTCCATATGATGAGAAAAGCTCGTGCCTTTGATATAGTATTCAAATTATATATATTGACTATGGAGAAAGCCCAGGATTCCACACTGGGTGAAGAGACTGTCCATTCCCCATTTAGCATTCTTTGCTCCCTTGTCAAATATTATTTAACCATATGTGCAAAGGTTTATATCCAGTCTAATTCTGTTACATTGGCCTATGTGTCTATTTTTATACTATTATAATACTATTTTGAAATATACTATAGCTTTGTAGTATAGTTTGAAATCAGTAAGTGTGATACCTCTAGCTGTAATATTTCTCCAGATTGCTTTAACTACTGTGGTTAAATACAAACCTAAGGATTTTTTTTTTATTTCTGTGAAAAATCCCATTGGAATTTTGATAGGAATTGCATTGAATCTAGAGATAGCTTTGGATAGTATGGACATTTTAACAATATTAATTCTTTCGATTCATGAACATGAGATCTCTTTTTATTTATTTGTGTCTTCATCAGTTTACTTTAGAAAAAAAGTCATAATTTTCATTGTACAAATTTCTACTTCCTTGCTTAAATTTATTTGTAAGCATTTCATTGTTCTTTTTCTTTTTAATTTTTAAAGATTTTTATTTAATTTTTGAGACAGAGAGATAGAGCACATCTGGAGGAGGGGCAGAGAGAGATGGAGAGAATTTGAAGCATGTTTGAGGTTTTGGGCTATCAGCACAGAGTTTACGACTGGACTCGAACTCATGAGCTGTGAGATTATGACCTGAGCCAAGGTCAAATGCTTCACCAACTGAGTCACCTAGGTGTCCTCACATTTCATTATTCATGATGCTATTGTGAACAATATTGTTTTCTTTATTTCTTTTTCAGGTATTTCAGTATTTATGTACAAAAATGCAACTGACTTTTGAATGTTGATTTTGTATCCTGCAACTTAATAAAATGTGTTCATTAGCTCTAAGAGTTCTTTGGTGGAATCTTCAGTAATAAGGTCATATCATCTATAAAACAGAGACAATTTGCTTCTTTCTTTCCAATTTATTCTTTCTTAAGATCTTTATTTCTAAACATTTCACAGAAGACTGATTTTTTTAAGTATCATAAAAAGGGTGATAAGCATATATAACCTCATTCTTGGCACAATTCAGTACTTGTCTGGATTTTCAAAGGCATTTAGTAGATTTTGTTTTTTTGTTTTTGTCTTGAAATATGCATTTCTTATTATAGTAGTTTTACAGATTCAGCTGTATATTATCCAGCAATAATCCCATTTTGTGGTAAAAAAATAAATAAGTATTGTATTACCAAATCTGTAAGAGAAATAAGTATGATAAATAAGTATAAACAAGTATGATAAATAAGTATAAGTATGATAAATGTTGGCTTTTTATATAAACTTTTCAGTAGTAATTTTATGCCTCTCTTAATACTAAATGACACTGTTTCAAAAAGTTAAAAAAATATAACTGCAATTGGAGGTACTATATAGATGTAGAGAAAATAAATCAACCCATTTGTGCAGCATTTGTACAACTTAGTTAATGTCAGATTAGCCTCCTTACATACTGATTTTTATAGAAACACTAACAAATTGAATTGTGGTATGAAACATATTCAGAGTGCCCCATGTTATTCATGTATCAGTAGCAAAATAAAGGTTTAAGTGTATTAAACCTCCAGTTACTTTTTTTATAAAGTCCTAACCTTTGACATACTCAGAATAGTCTGTGAAGGAACAATATTCTCTGACATCATGTTCCTCTTAAGTATATGCATTTTTGTTTCTCTATTGCTCTTTCTCATATGTATAAATTCAATTGATGACACTGTGAATTTTTACTACTCTTGGGATGTTTGGTTTAAAAAACTATAGAAATTAGATGTTAGGAAGAAAAAAATAGTAGTAGAAGGAAACATTGAAGTGAAATAAATAGTGCTTTTAAACTGAGCTTACACAGATCTGTCAGAGAAATGATGGTGGTATTCTCATAAGTAGTGTTTGGCACTTACTACATCACAAATACCATGTTCTGGAAATATGGTGATTGTCAGGAAATACACAGTCACTATTTTCTTAGAGTTTTCCATTTTTCAGGGACAAGGGTGTTAAATTATACTAAAGCATGTTGGACAACTAAAAGATTTAACGGGTCTGAACAACAGGAGTACCTCAGCTTCTTTTGTGGTATTTTGAAAAAGTTTTTCAAGTAATAACATTTGAACTGAAATAAAAGTCATGAGAAACAATTACCTAGGTAAAGGAAAAAGGAGCAGAAAGAAAAATGAGCATATGCAAAGGCATTAAAGTAAGAGAGGTTTGGCTTACCAATAATGTGCACAAAAATAATAATTCAGTACCGCTAAGCATGTATATGAAGTAGGACAGTGATAGCAGAATATAGGACATGGGACCACATAAACCTCACTAAAGTTTTACGCTGCATTCTGCTTTAGAAATCCCTCATAGCTGTGAGACAGAACATGGAGTTATAAGTGTGAAGCTGTAAGAAGAGGAAATTATAGTTACTCAGGTGAGGGATGATAATGGCCTATTTAATGATGAGGACATTGAGGAATTAATTGTATCAGAACTGAGGGTTGTAGGTAGAATAGTGGGAATACGAATGAATAAAGGCAGGGGGTAAGGACAAATAGAATGTTTTCTAGGTTTTGGACTTGAGCACTTGAGTCAATAATGGTGATATTCACAGTGTAAAGTGCATTGGTGAGAAAAAAAAAGGGGCTGATAGAGTAAATAACTAACATGCTGCTTATGTGGTAACTCGGCCACCCACCAAGTATGTCTAGTGAATATATAGATACCGAGTGCATAAGGAAGGCACTAACCAAAAACAGTGATCACAAATGTAGCTCAGAACTGGCAGATGGTGGGAGTGTCGGGGATGGGATCAGCAGAAGAGAGCTCTTTCAGTTAGGATTCAGGATGGTCTGGTGCTGCCCACAGATGAGGTATAATTACACACTTGCCTTACTAGATAGTTTATAATTTGAAACTTTCCTTCAGTTTTATCATCCTCACATCTCTCCTCGCCCTACAACTTTATCAGTTCCGTGGTGAGGCAGTTAGAGTACTACTGCTATATCTAAGCATTTACTCCATATAAAGTTGGAAGCTGTAATCTTCTGCTCCTTCTCACCTTTGGGTCCAAGTCCAAACATGGAGAATGCTTACTGAACTTCTCTTCTTGTTCTCCATCCTCCGGCTTCGGTGCCAGGTTTGTATTAGATGCTTTGCAAGTCCTCTCGACCCTCCATTTCTGTAGCTTTCTAATAGCATATCATACTTTTGTGACTTACAACAAGAAGGGTAAAATAAAATGTCCACTTAAAAAATTATTCCCAACATTGATTTGGTCTTTTATTACAGTAGAATTCATTTTTTTTAAGTTTTGTTTAAATTCCCGTTACTTCACATATAATGTAATATTAGTTTCTGGTGTACAATATAGTGATTCAACACCTCTTTACAACACCTGGTGCTCATCACGGTAAATATACTCCTTAATACCCGTCACCCATTTCACCCATCCCCCACCCCCTGCTCCTTTGGTAACCATCGGTTCGTCCTCTGTAATTAAGAGGATATTTCTTGGCTTGCCTCTCTTTTTTTCTCCTTTGTTCATCTGTTTCTTAAATTTCACATATGAGTGAAATCATATGGTATGTCTTTCTCTGAGTGACTTATTTCACTTACAGTTATAGCTTCATCTGTGTCATTGCAAATGGCAAGATTTCATTCTCTTTTATGGCTGAGTAATATTCCATTTATATATATCACATCTTTATCCATTCATCAGTACAAAAGAATTCAAATTCATATTTGTGGTATAATTTCTTTACCTTTAATATATCACAAGATACACAAGTAATTCTGTAATCATCTGGCCATTAAGTTACACTACAAATTCATGTGAATAAATAAGATGAAATACATGCATTTGACTCATACTTCATCTTTTTCAACCACCTCATATAACTTAAGATACATATTATTTCTAACCTATAAACCTGTGTCATTGGGCAAAGCTATGCATCTAAAATTCTATAGTTTTTAGTACAGTGAATGGTTTATATTTAGCTTATTTAAAATGCAATAAAAAATAAACATTTAAAATAAAATAAAATTCAATGAAAAAATAAATATAGGCAAATATGTTTTCTTTATTGAATTATTTTGAAGAATGTAAAATGACCATCTCTTTCAGTTGCTTTAGGAACTCAATTTTGGAAAGTCTTAGTAAATAATTTTTATATTTTTGTTATATATTTTGGTTTCTATTATGCTATGTTATCTTGGAGGGTTTTTTTATTTGTGTTCTGAAGATGATTTAAATTTTTTTTTTTTTATGTTAGAGAGAGAGCACAAGCAGGGGAGAGTGACAAAGGGAGAGAAAAATAATCTGAAGCAGGTCCATGCTCAGTGTGGAGTCTAACACAGAGCTCAATGCTCAATCCAAAGACCCAGGAATCATAACCTGAGCTGAAATCAAGCATCTGACACTCAATTGACTGAGCCACCTAGGCATTCCAGATTTCTGTAGATAATTGAATGGTAAACAACTAGGGAATGGTTTTTATTCAAATGAAAAATAATTGCATTTGGGGGAATTAATATTTCCTATGATTACATACTTGCATAGTATTCAGTAGCTATTTGTATTTTTTTTATGTTAAGGTTACATGAAAAATTGTTACCAAAAATTTAACTTCAGAGAATATTAAATTGTATGGCAAACTTTCCTAAAATTGATTCTGCAAGTAACTCAATAGTTCTATAACCTTAGAAAAAGTAAAGCTCAGAAATTTTAAAAATATTGTGCAACTATTTTATTGTATTTCTTTCCTAATTTTTAGCATAAAAACATATCAAACAATATCCTTGTCTAACAAAGCTAACAATTAGTCTTACAATCACCTTGTTACTATATTTTTGCAAATTAGAAGTCATACTTAATAGAAAGCAAGATTTTCTTTGATAGATGTATCTCCTTTCTTTATGTTTCTTTAAAACTCTACAGTAATGTTCACCAAATTTTAAAATAATATGAAAATTAAAAGAGTTAAGTTAGAGTAAGTGGTATATGTAGATCAGAAAAGCGTTTTCTTCATTTAATACTTACTTTATGATGAATTAAGTCAAACTGGTTTATATAGAGGTCCACTTTAGAGGTATCAAACTGATAATATTACCTTTTAATCAATATCAAATCCTTTTATTATCGTCTTTTTTTGCTTCACATAACAGTTTTAAATTTTAACCTGCATACTAATATAATATATACCTTCATATGTTATACTCTTGCCTTACTAATCTATGATTGAAATATGCACTTAGTTATCATCTTAGCACCATTCAGTATGTACTTATATTTATTGTTTTTATAAATTTTTTAAATTTGTTTTTGAGAGAGAGAGAGAGAGAGAGAGAGAAAGAGAGAGAGAGAGAACAACGCGAGTAGGGGAGAGTCAGAGTGAGAAGGAGACACAGAATCTGAAGCAGGCTCCAGGCTCTGAGCTAGCTGTCAGCACAGAGCCCGACATGCGGCTCGAACCCACAAACCATGAGATCATGACCTGAGCCAAAGGTGGACTCTCAACTGACTGAGCCACCCAGGTGCCCCTGTACTTATATTTATTCAATAAATTATATCAATACTGATACAATCTTGATATGTGGAAAAATTAGATGCTCATTAAAACAAGAATATTCACAAATTATTTGCAATGTGCCTGATGTTTTACAACTCCCCAGAACAAACTGAAGATAGACAGATACATAGACACATCATAGATAGATCTCTCTTAATTTTACAAATAAGTAACATATATTACCCATATATTACCACAGAAATGTTAATAAAGACTACCTTATGATCCTTTTTACTACAAGTTTTATTAAAGCCTAAAAAAGCGTTCCTTCAAAGGCTAGCACTTGAATACTATAAACTTATGATACAAATTATAAACTTTCCATTTGAAACTTCAATTATATTAAGAAGCTTTAATAGTAGTCACTGGAAATCTAGATTATTTAAAAATATTAATTAGTTTTTCAGGTAATAATCACTTTGATAAAATGTGGAATACAAGAATATATATTAGCAGTTTATCTATATTAAGGATAGGTTCCATTCAGACTCTAAACTTTGAGTAAAACCAGATATTTATAAATGAATTATAAATGAAGATTTTAAACCACGTAACAAACTATCAAATAAATTTAGTTCAACTTTTTATTATAAAAACATGCCTCATAAGAACCTGAAAGACCAGATGAATTTAAAGTTCCCACAGTCCTAAGATGACTGTGTTTGACTGTGTTGGCCAAGGAGGAGCCAGACCCCAGCTCCATGTCTCCAGTGCACAGCCTTGCCCCATTGTCTTCCAATCTTTGCCCTTTTCTTATTTCTGGAGGAAGCTCATGCTCCCAAGTGGGGAAATTCCAACTCTTACTTTTTTGGCTCCATCCAAACAGCTTCTCTCAAAAGCCTCCCCTTGGCCATTCCTTAGGCCTAAAAGCCTGTACACAACAGTAACCTCCCCGAAGTAGGACAGACTCAAAGATAAGGTCCAGCAGAAACTGGAAACATGGCTCTGGGCCACTGGGGCAAAACCAGTTTAGGTCCTGAATTCTTAGAACATGGTCCAGATAGGGAAAATGTGGACTTCGGTGAGTCATGATTCATTGGCTCGAATGACTCTTCCCAGGACATGGCCCCCATTGCCCTGGTATGTAGATAGTAATGCTTATACTGCATTTTAAATATAATCATATTTTATTATCCTATTTGCTGACATAGTCCACAAATCCCAGCTAACATAAATGATTAGGTAAATGGATCATCATCATCACCACCATCATAATTACCATGATCTTTATAGAAACTAATTCATCTTTAGGAACATAAACTCACATATTTTAGAGAACTAAGTATTCTCCATTTTAGCCACCACTATATAGTGGGAGCTATTTTGTTTTTAGTTTTTGCTATAGGTATAAGGATGGACACATAATCCATCCTGTCATAGGATTATTTGTGCAAAGGCTAAGTAAAGAGAATAGGTGTCCTCTTGGTAGAGAAACTTTAAAACATGAGATAGAAGGAGCTATCTGGAAAGCTATTATTTTCAACTATCTGGACAAAAATCTAAGAAAATGATGACAG
The DNA here is from genome assembly GCA_004023845.1 of Helogale parvula. Lineage (NCBI taxonomy): Eukaryota > Metazoa > Chordata > Mammalia > Carnivora > Herpestidae > Helogale > Helogale parvula. The sequence goes on along the minus strand of PJEM01007877.1, from coordinate 30,311 downwards.
TATGCAGTAGAAAGCAGAGAACGAAGGTAGTAAGCCCCAAACAATATCTCCAGTACTGTTAGGACTGAACCAAGCTTCAATGTGGTGTTTTTCTTCAGGGTATAAGGACCCTATAATACAATCCTTTTGAGTTTTCAAGACCCTAAATGACATAGATATTATCCACGAGGTATGAAAACTGCAGAAATAGCCATCAGTATTTTTTTAAAGTGTTCCTCTTCACTTGATCTGAGAATATCATTTATTTTGTGCTAGTTTGAGAGCAGCTTGCTTCTTAATACTGTGACAGATTTTTAATCTTTAACCTGTGAGTGCAGTGGATCCCTGTGAGTGCTAGAGACCATATGGTGCTTCTCTGAAGTCATATGGAAAACCATCTGGGCTGCCTAAAGATTTATGATCAATTATCTATGCTCAAAGGACATAAAGCCATTGAACAATGGCTCTTTCTGGGTAGCTATATTAGCTGGGAAATGACCAGCTATTGTAGGGTTGCTTTGTCAATAGGAGAGTTATTAACTCAAATTACAAAACTTTCTACTTCAAATGGGCTGTTTAGTTGATAATAAAATTAATGTGTTTTGACAGACGTTTTAGTCTTTTAATAATAAATATATCCACAGACACAAACATACACAGAAAATGTACTCGCACCCACGTATACAAACATTAGTAAACTTCCCAGTATGATTTAAGTAAACACTAACCTGGGACTTCTGTATGAACATCATGATTTTTAAATTGTTTTCCTCCTATATTTTCATTATCATTTTAGTTTAAGAAGGACAAGCTTTGAAAATATTATATTACTCTAATTCTCATTTGTGAGTCTCATATTATCCAATCATCTATTGCCCTCTCTAATTTGGTGGCCAACTGCTTTTGGGAAAGTATGTCATTCTCTTTAGTTCCTCCTTAATGTAAAAATTATTCTATTTATTGGGAATTTTTTGCATGTTTACTGTGCCTATTGACATGTGCACATGTTTTATATCCACCTTGTTCAGGAAGAATTTGAAAAAGAATCTCTATAAACTACTTTTACTAGTTTGAGTAGAGTCTTATTTATTAGTACTTAACTTCTAATATAGTATTCTAGAACAGAGTTGTCCTTTTATAAAAAGAATGGAATGTAGTTACTTCCAACTCTGTTGCTCCAATGAAAATCACAGAGTTATGGAAAGACTTAAAACAAAGCTGAGAATGAATTCCAAATGGGGGCATTAATTTTCTAATCTTCTAATTTCTAAAATATTAAGTTTTTAATAACTTCATTACATCGTATCAAAAGTCACATTTGAATTATTTAATTCAAAAAGTTTTGTATATTAGAATAAACTCTGTGCTTTAAGCTATATACATGTATCTGATATTTTTATCATTAATTTATGACAAAGTCATTTAATATAGTAATGCAAATGTATTGCATAAATCACAGTGAATAGTTTTTATATTGTAAATAAATCTTTGCTTTTTAAATTTTCATAACGAATTTGTATAAGGATCTTTAATTATGATTAAATGTAAAGCTCAAACGAATCACAGTATGGATGAGATCTTTCATTACAAAATCTCAATTAACAATCAGGTATGGTCTTTCCACTTTAACGATAGAGGAATCAGACTAATACTATTACAATTTTTATTTGGTTTTTATATATGTGCCTCTGTACCACTATCTAGAAAATGAAGATCTCCTTTATGAATAATTAAAACATTGATTTACTGTCAAAAAAATCAATAAGCTTGAAACCTTATAATTTATTTTTAATTAATAGTTTTTGGTGATATACTCTCAAGGTATACACTCTAATCTTATAGAATTATATTCTATCTATATTATATTCACACATAACTTCTTTGTAGAATGTCATTATCCAAAAATATCATTCAAATACAGTCAAAACAAATATTATTTTAACTAATTTATAAAATTATTAAATTCAGTAGAATAGTAGCTATTTGTTATCTAACAGTTGCAAAAATAGAGTTTTTTAAAATGCACACACTGACATAGAACATTATTACTAATATTCATGTTATTAATAGAAGTATTAGAAAATCCAATGAGTCTTTTATAGTTAATATTCTTAAAGCTTGGTTTTCCAGTGTCTTTCAGCTTTACATAAGAAAAACATTTGTTTATAAAAGTACATTGGGCATGGATTTGACTCAGAAAAAAATTGACACAAAATTGCTGAGGTTCTATTGCTGTATGATTTATTTGTTCTCTTATTGTTTGTGAACTGTTATATTGGGGGAGATTGTTGAGTCAGGAAGAGAAAGAAATGTAAACAAAATTTACAAAAAATTGATAGAATTACTAATCTGTAAAGACACATATGCCCTTTATCAAGTCCCTGAGCTTCCCTAAATACATCTGTTACTACCAAAAGAACTCCTTAGCTCTAGAAAGTCTATACCATGTGGAATCATAATGGCAGAATTCTTCTCTCAGGAAACATATGGTAAGTGTGACAAAATAAATTTAGCGAGTAGATAGTAAAGTTGTCTTGTAGACAAGATTTATCATAATATACCAATATGTACACTATAATGTCAAATGCAAGTGGGAATCATGGGCATAGATTAAGGTCTGAAAATATATTGAAATTTTCACCTTTGGAAATTAATCATTATTTATACTGTTTAATTAGAACATAAAGTTTGCTTTAGAAAATTCAGAGTAACGAACTATATTATATATGCTTGTAAGTCTTAGAAAAGCTTTAGTGTTTATTCTAACTACTATTCAGTCTATTCCCTTTATTGCCACTGCTAAAACAATGAAGGAGATTAAAAAATTAACTTAGACTTTGGGATATAATAATATTATAAAAACAATGCCTAAAATGATGATTAATGATGTCCATTTTTGAAATTCTAAAATATAATTAGGAAAGATGAAAATTATATCTGAAGCTCATATCTATTTGCACTGCCTCAGTAAAATGAGACATAATGAGCTCCCTGTAGTCATTAAAAAATATGAGAGGTGATTTAATTGTTTTGGGGGTTCCCAACCTGATGCTTATCCCAGAACTGCAGCTCAGACAAAGCATATTTATCACGTACCATAACAAGTGAACCTATAAAACCTATAGAGCAAAGTGCTATAAATCACCAGGCAGTAAACAGTTACTGGACCTCTGCACTTTTAGAATTCCCACTCCTTCAATGAAGCAATATGGACTCTGTAATAATGGTAGAGGAAAATTTTAATGATCTAGAATAGAGATGACAAACTGGTAGATTAAGGGAGTAAATATTTACTGGACTCATGGGGTTTAAAGAATTCTCATTTCTTTAATGAAGCAAATGAATTTTTTATATAGTTGAAAAATATATAAGAATGATCTATCAGAGAGGTTGCGCACCAGTGACCTGAGGGATTTAACTTAAGAATGTGTTGCATGTGCACTGAATTGAGCAGGTAGGCAATGTTGATTCCAAATATAACCCAGTTGTCAACATTTTAAAATCTTTGATTTTCCTATAAAAATCCATTTTATAATTTACATTAAAATTGAGAGAATAAGGTAGCATGGTATTGAAAAATGTTTATTTGCTTACTTATGAATGATTAGTCAATTTTTTCTGGAAAATAAACAACTCAAGTATAGAGATGTTGGCTAATTCCTTAGATGCTCCCCAGGACTTAAAATATAGTCTGGTGTGCAGAGGACCTTATATAATATTTATTAAATGAATGCCATGTGCCTGTCAGTTGTCATTTATTTGCATAATGTTTCTGTTTTTTGCTCAGGTTAAATAAAAAATATCAAATTCTTCTTGTAGTTTAAACTCCACCACAAGTAGAAAATATGAGATTAACAAAGAAGACCACATCTTGTATTTGATTTGCTTCACATTGTTTTATCTCCTCTTTGGGAATTTTTTTAGGATTATTTTTGTTGAAAGTAAACAAATTACACCACTGCTTTTAATTATGTGATCTTTCCATTTCTTGTTCATAAAAGTTCACTTATTATATATTAGTCTTCATAAAAATATTGTGTATTCAACTGATTTTCACAGTCTTTAATCAGTACTATTTAATGTTCATTATAGCTTTATCATACACTGGTTCATATACATTATTCTAATCTACAGCTTTATTTTTTCATAGTATCACCTCTTTACCTTATTGATTTTTCCAAATGAACTCAAAATGACTACCAGAATTGCAATACATATATTTATTTATTGGAAGCAACTTGTTCTGTTCATATCTTTATTGCTTCACTTTATTATATTAATCTCACCAAATACACCAAATATGTATTGGTTTGATGAATGTTACTGATTTTGTTTTATATATTTTTTGGCAAATATTTTTAATAGGTTTGTGCTCTGTTTCTATCTCTCATTCATGTGATTACTAAACAATAGCATCTCTTGTTTTTCAAAAAATTGTCCTATTCCAGAATTCAAGTATAATGTCAACTGTTGATCTAAATTAGTATCCATCCTCATTTTATGAAAATATTTTATCTTCTTAATCTTTTTTGTCACATTTGTAAGAAATTGTTTAAATATATTTTTTCACACTTAGATACCCTATACTTATTTGTATGAAATAATTAAAAATAATATACATGGAAACAAGTGTATATATGGCATATTTTGTGTAGGATGATTAGACATATGAAATTATGTTATATTAAGACACCTAGTTTCAGTTTATTATTTTTCAAAACCATAAATTAAATGAAGATAATGAAAACAACAAATTAGACAACAATTTGTTCTATACAACAAATTATTTGATACATTGAAAAAAGCTGCAAATGTCCTCAAAGGTATGTTTCTTTCCTGTGTTTTCTATTTTTAATTATTCAATTATGAATAAAGTACCAAGTAAAAATGAACAAAAATCCAATTTTAAATTTTAGCTCTGGTCAAAATGGAATTTCTCTCTGGATCTCGCTATAACAATTAACAGGACTTAAGAAACAACACAGCGGCGAGTTCCTTGAATTTCCTTATTGCCTCCCATATAGTTCTGATAAGGTGCTTCAGAAACCCCCAGCCTGGAACTGCCAACAGGCACAGATAAAAGCTTTAAGGAAAGCCTTGATGTCTGGGCAAAGGTTTGGAAAAAGGGTGGTCTGGTAGTACTCCACACCAGCCAAACAGAAATGGGAAGCCTGCTGCCCTCCACCCACACAAACCCATACCACACCCATGATTTCAACGATCCGGGAACAGGGAAAACTCGTCTTCCATCTCCCTCCCAGTAGAAGCAGGTCATGTTCTAAATTTTCCAACAGGGCAATGTCATGAGGGTCTAATGGCAAGGTAAGTCTCTACTTCAATCATGGAGCAAAGAGCATGGCAATGCAGTTTGAGGTGGGCCTAGTCATCATTATGCTTCATTGCCCCATCTCTACTCCAAGTGTCAGTGGGACATAGGGAGGAGTGGAGTCCACACCCTACTCTGCATCAATGAGACTAAATGAGGCATGGTGAACTGAGGCTGGGCAGCACTCTACTTTCTCCTTACCCTGTTGACAACAGAACTCAACTGGTAACACAGAGACCTGAATTTTGACATGTACTCATCAGTAATGAGACTACATGAGGTAAACGGTATGAAGTAGGATGAACTGGCATTCTGATACCCTTCATACCCTCCAGTGTCAGCTGGCCCCAGTAGGACTCTATAAATAAATCAATGTAAAATCCAAAAAAAAAAGTTTTTTCAAGTACTCCTAAAAAAACAAGAAAAAATAAACAAAGGAACAAGACACTAAAAAAAAAAATAATGAAAGGAGCTGTTAGAGGTATATAATATCAACAATTTCTTTAAGTAAATGGTATAAACACACCAGTTGAAAGGCAGATACTGGCAGAATGGATTTTTAAAAATAGAGCTAACTATATGCTATTTACCAGAAATTCACTGCAAAGTCAAAGACAAAGGTAAAATGTAAATAAAAATAAAGGGGAAGAAATGTCATGCAAACCTTATTAGAAAAAAACAGCAGGAATGACTATATGATACTCCAGAACAAAAATAATTCTTAGAAGTGAAGAGGAATATTACCTAATAATATTGAGATTAGTCTACCTGAAAGACATAATGAATTAACTGTTTAGGCCCAAACAACAGAGCTTTAGAATATATAAAGCAAAAAATTAGTACAGAAGAAAGGAGAAATAAATAAATGTGATTATAACTGGTGATTTTAACACCCACTCTAGACAGAGTCGTCTAAATCCCTCTACTAGACAAAAAACCAGCAAAGATATAGAAAAACTCAAAAACATAAACTAAAATGAACTAATTAATACACACCAGTATCCAACAACAGCAGATTGCACTTGTTTTTTAGCACCCATGGAATATTCACCATGGTAAGACAAATAACAACAAAAAACAATAAAATAAAATAAGTAAAATTACACAGACTATGTTATCTATCATACCACAATCAAATTAAAATCGATAATATGAAGGTGACAGGAAAATCTCTGTATATATGACAATTAATCAATATATTCCTAGAAAACCCATAGGGCAAAAAGTAAATCTTAAAAAAAGTTAAACATACAAAGAACCATAGTGCTATGTAAAAATGAAAATAAAATATCAAAATGTGCTGAACATAGCAAAAATAGTCTTAAGAAACAAATGTATAGCACTATGTATTTATATTAGAAAAGAAGAAACATCACTAATTGAAAATCTAAGTCTATCCTTCAAGAACCCAGGAAATAAAACAGCAAAATAAATCCAAATCAACCAGAAAGAAGGGAATAATAAAGATAAAACAAAAATTAAAAAAAACCTTGAAAACAGAAAACAATAGAAAAAATTCATCAAAAGAGCTAATTCATTAAAAAAATAAATAAAACTGATGACTCTCTAGTAAGGAAGGTTAATAAAAATAAAAAGATAGAAGACTACTAAATTCAACTAAGATGAATAATCTGAATAGTCCTATAAAGTTAAAGAAATTATATATAAGATCTCCCAAATATATCTCCACACCCTTAAGCTTTTGATGAAGAATATCACCAAATATTCAAAGAAAAAATAATACCATTTGTACAAATTATATTCCAGAAAATGGAAAAGGAAAACATTTCAATTCATTTTATAAGGTCAGTCTTACCCTAATACCAAAACAAAAAACCTGACAAAAAATAATAGACCAAAAATTTCCATCACCTTAGATGCAAAAGTCAAGATAATATCTACAAATTATATCTAGTAATATCCAAAAAAATATATAAGTCTCATATCCCAGTGAGACTTTTCCCAGAGGTGCATGTTTTGTTCAATATTAAAAGATGAATCAATGAATCTACTCTTTTAATAAGTTACAAATAAAAATGTTATGATCATATTAACTGACACAGTTAAAGCATTTTTAAAAAGTCAATATTTACTCATAAAATTTCTAATTAAATGTAAATATCTTTAGAAAATGACAACAAAAACCTAAACAAACTAGCTATAGTTAACATCTTTTTTAATGGTGAAAGACTTTTTTTCCTAAAACCAGAAACAAGGCAATATGTCTAATCTAACAAAACTATTCAACATAGTACTACAATTCTTGACATTGTATTATGGCAAGGAAATGAAATAAGAAGACAGGCAAATTGGAAAGGAAGGAACAAAACTATTTTTGCAGATGGCATGATTGTCTACATAGAAAATATCAAGGAAGTTATAATAAATAATTTCCTAGGATAAATGAATTTGGCAAGATATAAGATCACAAAAATCAATTATATGTCTATAGACTTACAACAAGCATGTGAAAACCAAAATTAAAAACACTATAACACATAGAGCGTAGATCTTTCATCTCTTTGGTTAAGTTTATTCTAGGCATTTTATTATTTTTAGTGCAATTTTAAATGATGTGCTTTGTTTTTTTATTTGTTTTGAGGTTTTTTTCATTTTATTTGTTTTGTTTGTTTTTGTTGTGTTTGTTTTTTAATTTCTCTTTCTGCAATACTACCAATTTCTGGATATTATTTTTGTATCCTGACATCTTCCTAAATCATTTATTACTTCTGGTAGGTTTTTGGTGGGATTTTTAGGATTTTTCTATGTATAGTATCACATCTGCAAATAGTGACAGTTTACCTTGTTTAGCCAAATAGATGCCTATTTCTTTTTCTTGTCTGATTGCTGTGGCTAAGACTTCTAGTACTACGTTGAATTCAAGAGGTGAAAGTGAATATCCTTTTCATGTTCCTGACCTTAGAAAAAATTTTTCAATTTTTCCCCATTAAGGATGATGTTAGCTGTGGGTTTTTCACATATGGTCTTTATTATATTGAGATATGTTCCCTCTAACACCATTTGTTGAGAGTTTTTATCACAAATGGATGTGGTATGTCATCAAGTGCTTTTCCTTCACCTATTGTTGATATATATGATGTTGATTGACTTGTGAATATTGAACAATCCCTGTATCCTAGAAATAAATTCCACTTGATCACAGTGAATGATCTTTCTAATGTATTGTATATTATGCAGTTTGCTAATATTTCGTTCAGGATTTCTGCACCTACGTTCATCAGAGATGGGGCTATTGTTTTATTTGTGTGTGTCTTGTGCCTTTGTCTGGTTTTGGTATCAGTATAATATTGGTCTCATAGAATATGTTTGGAAGTTTTCTTTCCTTTTTTATGCTTTGGAATAGTTTGAGGAAAATAGGTATTAGCTCTTCTGGTAGAATTTGCTTGTGAATCTATCTGGTCCTGGATTTTTATGTTTTGGTAGCTTTTTAAAATATTTATTTGTTTGTTTGTTTATTTATTTATTTATTTTGAGAGATAGAAGGGTGAGAGAGAGGGAGCCTAGGGACGTGGCAGAGAGGGGGAAAGAGACTTCCAAGCAGGCTCTACAGTGTCAGTGCTGAGCCCAATGCAGTGCTCAATCCCACAAACCATGATATCATGACCTTAGCTAAAATCAAGAGTCAGGCTCTTAACTGACAGCCACCCAGGTGCCCCTACATTCTGGTCGGTATTTTTTTTTTTTTTATGACTTGATTTTGTTACTTGTAATTTGTCTCTTCAGATTTTCCATTTCTTCTTGGTTCAGTTTTGGAAGATTGTATGCCTAAAATAATTTATCCATTTCTTCAATGTTGTCCAGTTTATTGGCATATAACTATTTATAACATTGTCTTACAATCCTTTGTATTTCTGTGGTGTCAGTTGTAATATCCTTCTTTCATTTCTGATTTTACTTATTTGAGTACTTTCTCTTTTTTTCCAGATTATCTGGACAAGGGTTTGTCAATTTTGCTTACCTTTCTTAAGAACAGTTCTTGGTTTCATTTTTTCTATTTTTTTTAGCCCTTACATCATTCATTTCTGCTCTGATCCTTATTATTTCCTTTCTTCTACCCACTTTGACTTTGTTCTTCTATGCTAGTTCTTTTAGCCATAAACTTAGAGTGTATGTATGAGGTTTTTTCTCTTGTTTCTTGAGGTGGCCCTGTAGTGTTATATATAACTGTGTGTATATATACACATACACACACACACACACACACACACACACACACTTCTTAGAACTTCTTTCAGTGTAGCCTAGAGATTTTGGGCTGTTGTGTTATTTTCTTTCTTTTTCATTTGTTTCCATGTATTTTTTTTTTTTTACTTCTTTGCTTCATGGACCCACTGGTGGTTTATTCTCCAAGAGTTTGTGTTTTTTCCCAGTGTTTTTCTTGTGATTTATTTCTAGTTTCATACCATTGTGGTCAGAAAAGACCAATTAAATTTATTAAGGCATGTTTTATGGCCTAATATGTGATCTATCATAAAGAATGCTCCCTGTGCACTTGAAAAATAATGTATATTCTGATGGTTTGGGACAGAATGTTCTGTATGTATGTTATGTCCATCTGGTGCAATGTGTCATTCAAAGACATTTGCTTTCTTATTGATTTTCTGTCTGGATTATCTATCAAATTGATAGAAGTGGAATATTAAAGCTCCCGATTATTATTGTATTACCATCAATTTCTCTTGTTATGACCATTAATATTCACTTTACATATTTTGTTAGGTCTAACGTTGGGTGCAATTATATTTACAAATGCTATATCCTTTTGTTGTATTGGTGCCTTTATCATTATGTAATGACCTTATTGAATCCAATGAAATCCTTATAAAATTACAAACAGCATTTTTTACTACAGGTAGAAAATTAATATTAAAATTTGTATGGATCCACAGAAGACCTCAAACTGCCAAAGCAATCATGAGAAAGAAGAACAAAGCTAGACTTAACACAATTATAGATTTCAAGATATAATGCAAAGCTACAGTAATCAAAACAGCATTCCATGCACATGAATTTGAAAAACAAATATTGTCAAAATGTCTTTAATACACAAAGCAATACCCAATAACATTTATAGCTATCCCTATCAAAATACCACCAGCATTTATTCACAGAGCTAGAATGAACAGTCCTAAATTTGTATGAAACCACAAAAGACCCAGAATAGCAATAGCAATCTTGAAAAAAAAAAAAAAAGCAAAGCTGAAAATATTACAATTCCAGACTTCAAGCTACATTACAAAGCTGTAGTGATCAAAACGGTATGGTACTGGCACAAAAACAGATGTATAGATTAATAGAACAGAATAGAAAACCCAGAAAAGAACCCACAACTATGTGGTGAATTAATCTTTGACAAAGCAGGAATGAATATCCAATGAGTAAAAAAGAATATCTAGTTAACAAATGATGTTGTGAAAACTGGAAAGCAACATGCCAAAGAATAAACTGGACCACCTACACCAAACACAAAAATAAACTCAAAATAGGCTAAAGACCTAAATATGAGACTTAGAACCATAAAAATTCTAGAGGAGTACATGGCAGTAACCTCTTTGACATTGGCTGTAGCAAATTCCTTCTAGATATGTCTCTTGAGACAATGGAAACAAAAGCAAAAATAAACACCTGGGAGCACATTAAAACAAAAAGTTTCTGCACAGCAAAGGAAATAATCAACCTATGGGATAGGAAAAGAAATATGCAAATGACATGTCTGATAAAAGGTTAGTATCCAAAACACATAAAGCATTCATACAACTCAGCACCAAAACAAAGAATCCAATTAGAAAATGGGCAGAGTACCTGAATAAATATTTTTCCAAAGAGGACACACAGATGGCAAATAGATACATGAAAAGATGTCCAACATCACTAATTATCAAGAAAATGCAAATCAATACCACAGTGAGTTACCACCTTACCCCTGCTAGTATGTCTTAAATCAAGAAGAAAAGAAACAAGCGTTGGTGTGGATGTGGAGAAAAAGGAACCCTTATGCACTGTTGGTGGGAATTTAAATTGGTATATCCACTGTGTAAAATAGTATGGAAATTCTTCAAAAATTAATATAGAAATAACATATAATCCAATAACTACACTTTTAGGTATTTGTTCAGAGAAAACACTAACTCATAGAGATACATGCACCCCTATGTTTATTGAAGCATTATTTACACTTGTCAAGACATAGAAGCAACCTAAGTGTCCACCAATAGACAAACAGATAAATAAATGTGGTATGTATATGTGTGTGTACACACACACACACACACACACACACACACACACACACACACACACATACTATGGGATACTATAGAGTCATTAAAAATGATGAGATGATGCCATTTGAGAACACCTACATGGATCTGGAGGGTATTATGCTAAGTGAAATTGATAGGGAAAATCTGTTGTAAAATGGCTGACAGGACTAAGAAGAAAACACTTGTCCTTGATCAATGACTCCCCCTTCCGGTTTCCTCTTCCCACCCTGCTTGTCACGCACATTAATGAGGAATGCAGAAGTAACAGCCTATAAATTGTTCCCTCTGCTAATGCTCTGGGCTCAGACCTCTGGAGAATGATCTCCTCTGAGCCCACTAGTGTAAAATAAACCTCTTGCCTTCCAAGATCTCCAAGTGCTGCTTGGATCTTCCGCTGGGTGATCCAGACCGATTCCATAACAAAATAAGTCAGACTTTGAAACTAAATTCCATATGGTTCCACTTATAAATGGAATCTTAAAAAAAGGAATAAACAAACAAAAAGCAGGATAAAAACTGTAAATACAGAGAACTGATGGTTCTATACAGAGTGTATGGGGATGGAGAATTAAGCAAAAAAGGGTGAAAAGAAAATAGAGATATAGACTTCCAGTATGAAATGAGAAGGTCATAGGAATAAAAAGCAGAGCATGAGGAACACAATCGATGATGTTGTAATGAGTGATGTAATGGGACAGATGGTAGCAGTGCTTGCAGGGGACTTAGCTTAATGTATAAACTTGTCAAATCACTAAGTTGTACTCCTGTAACTAATGTAACATTATGTGTCAACTATAGAAAATATTTTAAAAAATTGAAAAGTAGAAAAAATAAAAACACAATACCATTTACAATTGCTACAAAGAAAATAGAATACTGCAGTATAAGTGTAACAAAATGTGAGCATGATTTATATGCTGAACATTACTAAATGATACATGCTTCCCAGTTGTAATATGAATAAATCACAAAAAAGGCACAGCATAAGGAAAACAGTCAGTGATATTAAAATGGGGAATGATGGTATAGCTACACTTATGGTGAACATAGCATAATGTGTAAACTTGTCAAACTACTGTGTTGTACACCTGAAACTAATGTAATGTTGTATATGAACTATACTCAAATAAAACAAATATTCTAAAAAACATACTAAATGGTCATAAAGTAAATTTTAAATGACCCAGTAAATTGAAAGTCACATCATTTTCACATATTGGAAGACTCAACATAGTGGAAATGCCAATTCTCAAATTGATACACAGAATTAATGGAACTCCTACAAAATAAAACAAGAAAGGATTTTTATAGACACAAAAAAGTTTATTCTAAAATTTATATACACATTTACAGGTCCTAGAACACCTAAAATAATCTTGAAAAAGAAGAAAGAGGGAGAATTACTCTGTGTAATATTAAGTCCTACTATATAGCCACAGTTATCAGTGGTGTTAGTGCAATAACAGATCAATGGAACAGAAAAGAGAATTTCCAAATAGACCATACAAATATTCCAATTTTTTTTACAAAGGTGCAAAAACAGTTTAATGTAGGAAATAGTTTTGTTGTTGTTGTTGTTGTTGTTGTTTTTAAGTAGGCTTCACTCCTAGTGTTGAGCCCAATGAAGGCTCAAACTCACCACCCTCAGATAAAAACCTGAGCTGAGATCAAGAGTCAGATGCTCAACCAGCTGAACCACCCAGGCACCCCTAAATAGAGTATATTTAACAAATGGTAGTAGAGCTAGAGATACTGGAAATACATAGGCAAAAAACCAAACAAACCCACAACCAAACAAACAGAAAACACCAAAACATCAACCATCAACCTAAATTTCACACCCTATAAAAACATTAATTTAACTTGGATCATAGACCATATAAAATATAAAACTACAAATATTCTTAGAAAAAAAAGACATTGGAGGAACCTGTGAGATCTAGCACAAGACAATGTTCTTAGATGTGACACCAAAATATAAATACTGATAAATTGCATGTTTTTAATGTTTTAAAAATTTAAAAACTTTTACTCTACAAAACTCCATTAAAGAAGATGAAAAGATAAGCTATAGTCTGGGAGAAACTATAAACCACATAGCCAACAAAGGACTTGTATCTGGAATATATAAAGGAGTCTTCAAACTCCACTTAAAAAAAAAACCACCAATTTGGTTACGGATTAAAATAATGAGCAAATATTTCACTGAAGTGTATATACAGATGGCATATAAGCACAGAAAAGATTTTCAGTATGCTTGGCCATTAGAGAAATACAAATTATAACCACAAGGATATATTACTATGCAGCTATCAGAATGGCTAAAATAAAAAACAGTGAAAACCCAAATGCTAGGGAAGAGGCGGAGAATGTATGGATACCTCATACATTGCAGTGGGAATCTAACATAATAAATCTGCTGGCAATTTCTTGCAAAACTAAAGTGGCACTTACACATACCTCAATGACTGGAATCTGGAACATTATCCCAGAAAAATGTAAATTTAAATTCACAAAAAAAAATCTGACTACAAATGTTCATAGAAACTTGTTTTTCATAACAATCCCAAACTGGAAACAATCCAACTGTCTTCCAATTGGCTAATGGTTGGAGACCCTCTGACATATCCAAAATTGTACTCAGAGAAAGAGAATACTATTCAGTAATGAAAAGGAACAAGCTACTGACACATGCGACAAGTTGGGTGGATCTCATTGGATTTGTACTGATGAAATGTAATGATGAAATAGCCGATCTTGAAGGTCACAAAGTGTTTTATTCCATTTATGTAAAATTCTCAAAATGACAAATTATACAAAAGGAGAAGAGTTTAGTGGCTGTCAGGTTTTTGAGGGGACATAGAGGAAAGTTGCTGTAGCTCTAAAGGAGGGTACAAGGGATCTATCTTTGTGGAGAAAGTACGTTTTGTCTTGATTGTGGTGGTGGTGGGGGAGGGGGTCACACAAATTTACAGATGTGAAAATACTTCATAGAACTAAATACACACACATACATGTGCCCCTCCCCCAAAATGAGTGTAGTGAAATTGGAGGAATCTACATAATGCCCACGGATTTTATCAATAATAATAAAGATCAATAAATTTTATTAAGTCAATTATTAAATAAATGATATAAATAGTTTTGAAACAGATTTATTTCTCTACTTACTTATTTAACTATATGCTATCCATTAATTTTAATCTAACATTTGTATTATATAATCATAAAACATAATTAATTAAACTCCTATAAAATACCTGCATTTTTGGAACTACAATATTAACAACCCAATGTTTTTTCTTATTATCCCACTCCTTTTAATCCTCTCAGTAATAACAATGAAATAAAATTGGAATTTATTATTTTGATAAATTTTTAAGTAGTTTAATCATAAAAATATACTGTTTGGTTTATAAATTATATAAAATAGTATCATACATTACATAGGTTCAAGGACTTTTTTCTCACATGTGCTTTTTAAAATTTTTTTTAATTTATTTATTTTTGAGAGACAGAGAGAGTCAGATCATAAGCAGAGGAGGGGCAGAGAGAGGGACACATAGAATCAGAAACACGCTCCAGGCTCTGAGCTGTCAGCACGGAGCCCAACGTGGGGCTGGAAACCACGAACTGTGAGATCATGACCTGAGCTGAAGTCAGACGTTCAACCTCCTGAGCCATCCAGGCGCCCCTCACATGTGTTTTTTAAATTTAAGATATTGTATGCTGCTATTGTTGTTGTGTGTGTGTGTTTAGTTGTGATTTATTTTCAGTAAGTGAATATCATGTTTTACTTAGTCCCTTTAAAGTATATTGCTATTTTATATATTTGAAGATATTGTGAAGAGTACTGGAAAGAATATTATCTTATATATTACCTAGTACACATTTCCAGGATTTACTCTGGAGTAAACTAAACCAATTGTATTTCTATTTACTATCAGGAATTAATTTTAAAAATAAAAGTAACATATTTAAGGTAACTTGAAATATAAAATGCTTAAAAATTATAAGATATGGGTGAAAGGATGTTCAGCATCACACATCATCAGGGAAATACAAATCAAAACCACAGTGAGATACCACCTCACATCTGTCAGAATTGCTAAAATTAACAAGACAAGAAACAGCAGGTGTTGGTGAGGAAAGGGAAACACTCTGGCACTGGTGGTGGGAATGCAAACTGGTGCAGCCGCTCTGACCAACAGCATGGAGGTTCCTCAAAAAACTAGAAATAGAATTACTCTATGATTGAGCAATTACACTATTAGGTATTTACCCCAAATATACAAAAATACATATTTTAAGGGGGTATAAGCACACCAATATTTATAGCAGCACTATCAACTGGATAAAGAAGATGTGGTATATATCTATGGGTTGATCTATAATTACCGAGCCCTCAAAAGGAAGGAAATCGTACCATGTGCAATGACATGGTTGGAGCTAGAATGTATTATGCTAAACAAAATAAGTCAATCAGAGAGAGACAATTACATATTATTTCACTCATGTGTGGAATTTAAGAAACAGATGAACATTTTGGAACTGGGAGGAAGATAAGAGTGGGAAACAAACCACAAGAGACTCTTAACAATAAAGAACAAACTGAAGGTTGATGGTTGGAGGAGCATGGGATATGGGCTTGATAAGTTAGGGATGTTAAGGAGGGCACTAGTCGTGATGTTAACTCCGTGTTGTATGCAAGTGATGAATCACTGAATCCTATTCCTGAAACCAATATTTCACTGAATGTTAACTAAAATTTAAATGAAAAAAAAAAGAATTATAAGATATACGAATAAATCTACTCTAAATGATAAAACACTGCTGAGAGAAACTGAAGAAGACAAATAGATGGCAAAATATACCATTTTCATCTATGAGTACCATTAAAATGTTATCTTTAAATTTATCACAAGATGCAATACAATCTCAACCATGATGAACTTGTTTTAATTTATTTATTTTGAGAGAGAGAGAAAGAGAGAGAGACAGAGAGAGACAGAGAGAGACAGAGAGAAAGAAGAGCACTAATGTGGAAGGGGCAGAAAGACAGGGAGAGAGAGAATCCCAAGCAGGCTCTGCACTGATAGCAGGGAGCTAGAATTCATGAACCCTGAGATCATGACCTGAACTGAAATCAAGATCCACCCAGGTGCCCCATCAACCATGATGAACTTTTAACTCAAAAAAAAAAAAAAACCACAATAATTTACAATACAAAATTTAGTAAAGTATTATATATGTTGGAGTATTGTGCAAATTCATATCACATTTATAAAAACATGGAGAGTTAAAAGCTTGATCTGTTAGTAAATATTGATGACTCCAAGGATCTGGGAAGGACCCAGATGTTCCATATTTAAGAAACTTTCAGATAATAGTGATGTATGCCAAAGTTTGGGAAGAGAGAATTCTATCTCTGCACTCAGGTTTTAACTTTCTAAGATGTTAACATCCTGGATTACTAACTAAATTCCAAATATAATGTGGTCTTTGAGGTCAAAGCAATACTGTGAAATATACAACTTTAAATTTTTGCATTTGTGCACTTAATAGAATACATCATGCGTAAAATTAAAGGGGTGAACTTTATTGTTTTTGCATGTAAATTTTATAAATATGATAATTATCTGTTAAAATGATATTAGAAAAGGAAACATTGTTCAATACATTATAAGATAGCAATAATTTGTTATACTTGGTGAAAACTATAGAAATATTAACTGTGATAAAACTGAGAGAATTGGCAAAGCACAGCACATTGAGGGTTATTTATTTGAGTCTCTTCTTTTAAAACTGGCATTGCTAAGTGTTGAAGAAAAAGGCATAAAACCTGGCTAATGTACTTAATACTGTACCACAGGATCAATTTTTCTCCAAACCATTTGGAAAGCAGCTAATGTTCTGAAGCATGAGCCTGATAGCCCTTTTAATTTTTGTCCTTACCAGTGTAGGTCTTTAATAAGACATTTTATAACTTCTAAATCAGACATGTCAGACTTTACATGAGAATACAAGATGGTAGCATAATTAAAGCTCGAAGCCTGATAGTCAACAAAATTTCTCATGTTACATATTTCAAATTATGTTGAGAATAAAATAAAATGACATGAAATGAATTCAAATTTAGTATATCTTTATAGGGTATTTACCTAGAGTCTTCTCCACCCTTATATGTATAAAGTGATGTGTATGTGTCATGGAGTGAACAATTACTTAGAGCAGAAAAGTCACTTGACCTGTATCATAGATACAGGTCAAAAGCATATTATCTGTAGCCATATGCTTGTCTAGTAAATATAATTCAAAAATAATTAATATATATAAGCTGTTCTAACACAAAGTCAAAAATATTAAAACTTAAAAGTCTTTTAGCTTTTATCTCACAATGATGTACATATACTAGAAATCTCTACAATGTGCTGTATTCTTGGAAATTATTACCTTGCATTACAGAGCTCAATCAAAAACAGTAAGATAAACATAAGTATCTTCTTAGAGTATTAATAACACTCAATATTTTGAGAAAATAAATGAAAAAATATTTTCATCTCTTGGCACAAGCATATACAAGCAATTTAGAGAAAATAATATTATAATTGCATTAAGCCAGGGATTAAAAATGCTTTTCTAAGTGTTCTTTAATAAGCAAGCAAAATACCAAATGAAAAAAAAAAGTCACCATGAAGAGAGGATCCTGCCTCAATATGTTTTAAAATAAGGCCTGCTATTTTCATTTCTTTAAACCTGAAATGTTCAGATCTGAAGAAAGACAAAGAGAGTGTATGAGAAGCCAGACAACACCTGTGACCCATGGGGGAAAAATGGCAGATAAAGGAGGGTTGACTAGTCCTTAGTAAGGTTTAAGCTGCTTGTACAGGCTTAAAATAGAAATGCAAGAGGACACTAGTATGGTAGCTGCCCCATCATGTCACATCTGATAACCTTCCCTATTTATACAATATGGACTCAAGGTCCTTACCTTTGACCATTCAAACTAGTAATTTCTTTCTTAGAGGGTCTACTGAGTGTAGTTACCCTGGATAGGCAGGATATGCTGTCTCTAATGTGAAACCTAACCCTGATATGATGCATCTACTGTCTTAATTAATAGAAGAACTGGAGGGCCAGCTGAGTGGCTCAATCAGTTAAGCATCTGACTTCAGCTCAGGTCATGATCTCATGGTTTCTGCGTTCGAGCCCTGCACTGAGCTCTCTGCTGTCAGTGCAGAACCAGCTTCAGATTCTTTGTCTCCCTTTCTCTCTGCCTCTCCCTTGCTCATGCTCTCTCTCTCTCTCTCTCAAAAATAAATAAACTTTAAAAATTAAAAAAAAAAACAGGAGAAGTGGAGAATAATTTCTTCATGGCAAATATTTTCAAGTTTTAAATACAAGATTTCACAAATTTTAAAATAAAACACATAAATTAAGTTTGTTTTACATTGGACTATAGCAAGTTCCATTCCCAGATATTTCCTTTTATGAAGGAAATTTGAAGCTCCCTTACCATTAGGACTACCTTGATGAAAATATTTTATAAGTTATAAGCTAACAACAAAGTGCTGGATTTGAATTCACCTTTTGAACCCACAAAGCATTTATCAGATAGAAGCTTTAGCCATTGCTTAATATTTTTATGCTTTATTTTTCCTTTTCTGAGACATAAATAATAACTAACAAGGAAAATGGGATGTAACTAGTGAGGTACATAACCAAGCTTTCAGACCAAGAATTAGCTTCTTTCTACTACTTTACATAATAATCGTGTTGCCATCACTATAACCTCTTTATTCTCACTACTACTGCTGCTGTTGCTGCTGCTACTACTACCAATTCTAATTCTACCCCCACGTAGCGCTGCTACTTCTACTGGACACCTGCTCAAATACTTCCAGAATTGGTGGGCTTGACTCATTTATATGTGATGTTAAATACGTAGTGTAAACGGCTGAAAGGTTTTGTAATATTGTTCTTCTTAGTATAGAACTAAAATCTGTCTTCCATTAAATTTTATCTATTTTTTTTCTCTTTATGGAAACACCTTCCCCTTGAAAAAGTCCTTATTTCAATACCTGAAAAAGGTGTCATATTTCAAGTTGTTTAATCAGTTTCCCAAACATTTCTCATCTAAAGTGGTTTCTATTATCATTACTGTGTTGTTCTCCTTCATAGATGGTTTGGCTCCTGAGTGGGCTTTGTAAACGTGGTGTTCTGAGTTGAAAGCAGTATGACTCATTCATTCAGAACAATGCTGAAATAGGATTATTTTTTACATTTGAATTGGGAAACTTACTGTTCAAATTTATTTAGAATTTTGATATCTTGTATCCATTAAACGTCATAGTATTTTGATGACTTCCTTTTTCTGGCCACGTTAATAAAATTAATCATCTAATTGTCATGTTTTAACCTCTTAATTATCATTGGAAAGTGCACATCTGCCTTATTACCTACAATACTTTCCATTATCTGTTTGTTTGGCTGTCTCTTTTATGGGACTTGGGATCTTTGTGGATAGGGAAAACCAGATTCATCTTGATGTCTCCAGTGTTTATTGAATAACCACATCAGCAAATGACTGGATTGGGGATTCTAATTTAAAAGGCCAAGATCCGGTGTTTCACTTTTAAATTCATATGTTTTGTAGTAAAGTTTCCAGCCATAAAGTTCTTTCCAATAATGTATTTAAAATGATGAACCAAGAGATAAAATAATCTATAACTTGCTTCCATAATATATATTTACTAAGTAAGATATGAGCATTTTATTCCTCTAACGTGAAACAAAAATCATTTTAAAGGGTCATTTTGATAATGCTATAATGCTACAAGTTCTGACACATATAATAGTCAAAACATATTCAAAAACACAGATAACAGTATATCTACATAGTGCTACATTTTAAAATAAGATTTTATCTAGAACTTTTTCCCTCAGCTTAAATTATTGTCTCCTTAATAAATTAGCTTTCTTCACAAATATATTTGTCTTAATTTCCAAGCCAAAATCACAAATTACTAATGTGGAAAACTTCCCCTCTGGAAATGTCTATAAAGAAATAACGCTTTTCTTAATAACCTAGAAAACTGAGGCTTTACAAAATGCATCACTGCATTTACAGATGGTAAAAAATTTAGATTTTCAAGAGCCATCTGTTGATGAAAACTTTAACTTGCTGTTTGTTGGCATTTGTTTCAGGATAAATCATTTCAACTTTGTATATATTTTTGGCAAAGTAATCTCATAAAATATAACTCATTTGAGATACGGTTATCAAGGGTTAATAGAACAAACATTAGAATGTTAGGCTACTAGTCTTAGAGCTAAAAAAAATGTTGTTTGACAGAGTTCCATCTTAAAGTTTTACTTTTTAGTAAGGATATTATAATTTAAAAAAATTTTCCATGCCAAGGTTCTGACTGTATCATCCCAAAGTACTATCTCAATAATAAATTTGATAAGCTCAGAACATCTTAATTAATGTTTTTTAAAAATCAATATTTAACTTTAAATTAAAAAAAAAAACAAAAGAAAACAAACTACTCTTTAACAAAAGTTTGAAAATTCTTTTATAGCTAACATTAGTATCTCTAAGGTTAAAGTATATTTTGTTTTACTTTAGTTTTATAAGATTGGAAATAATTTAGTTAATATGAATATTAGCTCATAAATGACATTCCACATTTTAAAAAATTATAAAAACTAAATAACAATAACATATAAATAAATAATTTATAGCATTTTCCTTCATTTTTATCCTCTGGATTTACTATCTTTTTTGGTATAATAAAACATCAAATGACACTGACATACAAAAAGCCATTGAAAGGCATATCTAAATACCTTTCCTAAGTGCTGCATTTTAGCACTGAAAATTTGCTGGACTTCTGAAGTATCTTTTAGTACCTATGTAAGAGTAATATTGGCTTATAGAGCAATCTCTTTCAGCATCTACTATTTTTATCCCTCCAAATTAATCTCAGACTCACCATTTGAAGAAAATTAAGATGGAAAGACCATTAGGATTTATACCTTTTGAACTTTGAAATATGTAGCACTTGAGTGAAATCTATATAATTTTTTGAAATGTAATTTTAAATATCAATCATGTAAACACAGGTTTGTACCGGGATTCTATACTGAGTTAGCAATTCAGTCATCTTTCCTATCAAAGGAGCTATCTTTTTGTAAAATTTTAAGTACTTGTTAAATAATTAATTAATTTCTTATTATTCGAGCATTAAGAAGTAATGAAATCATTTTCTCATTGTTACATACTTTATGTTTTCATTGCAGTGAATTACTGTTTAATAAAAAACAACTTTTATTACCACTTTTATAAGAGAAGTGGTTTTCTTTGCATCTACATATTTTCTTTTTTTTTCAAAAATTTTTTAATGTTTATTTATTTTTGAGAGACAGACAGAGAGTGTGAGCGGGGGAGGGTCAGAGAGCGAAGGAGACAGAATCTGAAGCAGGCTCCAGGCTCCAAGCTGTCAGCACAGAGCCTGATGTGGGGCTCAAACTTACAAACTGCAAGATGTAAGTCTGTCACTTAACTGACTGAGCACTCGGGAGGCCCCCCACCTCTACATATTTTCTACTTGTTTTGCACCTTCTCTATGAAACCTTATCTGACCATAAACTTCAACCACACACAATTTCTTTCTAAATCTTAATTCATTTCAAAATAATAATCTTCATGTCTTTGGAATCACAGATCCCTCTGAATTTATTTCATAACTATTGTGCAAAAATGTTATGTGTTTTGTCATCCTATTTTCCTTTTACTGTGAAACTGGGAGGCTATTTAAGGCCATAGGCCATGTGGCAAATTTCATCATACTTTGTCTCAGCACCAGCACTGAACAATGCACAGAACAAGTAATTAAAAAATACTTTCTGAATTAACCTATGGTTTTGCTGAGTGTTTATTGCAACTAATTTTACGTCAGAAGAACAAGTGAGTGGGGCAAACAGTATTCAGTCCCTAATAGGCATTGGCATAAGTGACCTAACTCTGGCAAACATCATGCTGCCAGTCTAAAAGAAAACAGCTGGCCAAGAACCAACAAATTGAAATCCTCAGTATTTTTTCAAGGGTAAACCTAGGGTAAATTAAAGCTCTGAAGTCTACTAAAACAAGAATAACTAAAACATGTAATTTATACTTTTTTCTCCCTGTCAACTAAATAGGCATGGTTTTATAAGCATAGTTTAATCCAAAAAGCAGATGTAGTTTTTCCTTATGATACTGAGTAGAGCCAACTGGCTTGCATAGCACTTTTTACCCCTGTGGTTATTGGAACTGGCAGGTTGAAAGAACTAAGAATTATAATTTCAGGACATGGCAATAGAGGTGAAGAACTGAGTTCCAATCTTTCAGAGGAAATAGAAAAAAAAAGTAGAGAAATAATAAAAGACGGGAAGAGTACTGACATTTAAAAAAGTGATGTATTATGAAATAAGCAGTGACAATACCAAAAAGCAGGTATTATGAGTCCCTACATAGGTATTTAATGTGTTTGTAAAGGGCTCTTACATGTTAACTAGATCAATTTCTATTCAACAAATATATTAGATGTTTTCTATCACTTGATTACCCTTCTTGGTAATATATAAATTCCTTCCTCAAAGAACCCAAGAGATACCACACTTTTCTGGTATGATGGCTGAGGGACTATAGTTTTTGACTGTATAGACTCAGGACTTCGAACTCATATCTGTATTCATACCACATAGGTTAGCACCTACTACTCCTTAGCTACTTTTTAGCATTTTTATGTACACGTAAGTAAGTGTACGTAAGATTACGTACATAAGTAAGATTCAGATGGGTTGAGTATATATTTTTGTAGTCAGAAAAACCTCATTGTGAGTCCAACACTGACACATTCTAGCTGTATAATGTAGTGAAAGTGCATAAATTTTAAGATTCTTTTGGTTTTGATGTTTTTGTACTTAAATTGAATTTATGTAAAGCACTTCACTTTATACCTGGCGTTTATTAGACATTCAATAAATGATTTGTTATTAATAATAACAAACCTAAGGTCATCTCAGAATTTATCTTATAGTGAAGACACATGAAATTCCAGTTTTCTTCTGAGTCACTAAAGAAAAGTTTTAAATAAGTCCTCATAAACCAAGCATTCCAAGTTTGCTTTTGCTTACAAATGCCAAAGCCCCTAAATAGAACCACACTGTGGCAGAGTCCTCAATAGGAATTTTCTACCTTGAATGGCAAAGGAGCTAAAAACCTGACAAAGTTTGGATTATCAGTGAGAGTCTTACATTTTACATCAACAGCTAGCTTTAATGCAGAATGGGGCAGTTCAGTTTCAGTTTAGATATTCAGGGGACCTGTAAGGAAAATTAAAATTTGAGCATATATTAAAAACTTGTGACTGCAGGCAATAAACTGAGAATAAGCTGAAATGTTTCATAACTACTTCTGTCCTATACATTGTGTTATATATCAGGAATTCAACAGTGTTTAACAAGAAACACAGGGTATTTTTGTTGAAATTTCATTCATTATGGAATGCATAATTACATTTAAGTGTGGGTGCCAGGAGTCACATGTTCTTTGTGCCTCATAAGATCACAAATGTGCCAGGAAAGGAAAGCCAAAATATGGGACTCTTGTGTATATACTAGAGGCTTTCAAAAGGCTCAGTGATAACAACAGTAACAACAACAATTATAAGAGAAACTAAAATATTAAGTGTTTATCATATATATGCCACATACTGTTTTGTGTTTTTTACCTATATTAACTCATTTATCATCCCAAGAACTCTATAAATTAAGCCTTGTTATTTTCCTCATTAGTCAGGGTTCTCTAGAGAAAGAGAACCAATAGAGTATTTATAGAGATATATACACATAAGAGGAGATTTGTTACAAAAATTGACTCACATGGTTATGGAGAAGTAGAAGTCTCATGATCTGCCTTCCATAAGCTTAAGGATCAAGAAAAACCTGTTGTGTAATCTGGTCTAGGATCACAGGACTGAGAAAGGGAAAGAGGAGGATAGATGTTATAAGTCCTGGTCTGAGTCTGAAAGCCCAAGAACTAGGATCATGAAAGTTCAAGGGCAGAAGACAACGGATGTCTCAGCTCAAGCAGAGAGAACAAATTAGACCTTCCTCTGATTATTTGTTTTAGTCAGGCTCTTGGCAGATTGGATGATGCTCACTTGCATCTTGCATTAGTGAAGGAGATCTTTCATTGGTCTACTGATACAAGGACTGATATCTTCCAGAAACACCCTCACAGACATTTCCAAACATAAGATTTTACCAGCTGTATGGGGATCTCTTAGTCCAGTCATGTTGACACCTGAAATTAACCATCAAGTTATCCAAATTTTACATATGGGTAAACTGAGGATTAGACAGGTAAATAATTTCCTCAAGGTTAACACTAGGTAAATAAATAAATAGTAATAATAAATGATTTTGAAATGATTTTATAAATTTGAACACATCTTGGTCTAGTCTCTCTCTGGGGAGAAAAGCTTTGCTCTTGCTGATGAATTATATATTTATTTATATTTAACATGAGTTCACAGTTCATACTAACCTTTAATAATTAACATCTGATAACTCTAGATTATTTTCTTAATATTATATTTTGATTGTATTTGAATTACATGTTATATCATAAAAACAATGAACTTTTAAAAATCTTCTTTTAATTATCTAAATTTAAGAGAGAGAAGACAGGTTGGCTTCTGATAACCTCTCAGTCATTCAGGAAATGCAGATCACTAGAGATATATACAACACAGCATTTAATTCATGGAAACTGAGGATAGTTCTTCTCCCAGAATGTCCTGGCTGAGGTTTAATTTAAGAATTTTTAAACATTGCATCTCGAGCTGGGCCACAAGGAGGCTTTTTTCCATAAAGTGGGACTAGGTTACTTCTCATTGCCAGGATTTTTTAGACTTAATTATTCATAGAACCCAGTGATAGAAAGATATTATCTTATCTCCACAATTTACATTTTCTTCTCTATGATCTATTTCTTCTCATAATGACTGGCATAGGGAAAGTCCACTCTCTGTTGAGGAAACCTCAATTTCTACCTATAGGTATATGACTAGCCCAATGCTTCAACCAAAGAATCACATAGCTATCACATATAGATCTCATAATACTGCTTTTACATTAATGTAACAAAATGCATAATATTTTAAGAAAAAAACAGTTATATTGAAATAGATGGGCTTTATACTTTATGCTTTAAATTAATATATATTATATATATATGTGTGTATATATATATACATATATATATATACACACATATATATATATATATATATGGTGATGGGTCCAATTAGAACCATATTTTCAAAGACATTACAGGGTAAACAATATTTCAGGGTCTTGTGAAAATTTTAATATGTTCAAAGAAGCCAAAAAGATTTCTATTGTCACAGGTACTGTTACTAGTTTGGAAGTTAGAGAAAATAGACATAAAATTGTTTTACCCCACATTGTTCTACCTTTCCCTACCATTTCCCCTTCAAACCGTATGAGGGTGCTTACAATCCGGGTTATCAACTCTACTATAGAAACAAGTTAGAGTGTCTAAGTGTCTACATGTAAAGAGGCCTGAAAATAACTGATGATATTGAGAGACAAAAAGGTTTTAGGAACAAGAAAATCTTTTCAGTAATTTAAATTAGATAATGAACACAGCATCTCAAAACCCTAAGGAAGCTTACTATTCATATATAAAGGTATATTTGACCCTTCAACGGCATGGATTTCAACTACATGTGTCCACTTATACACAAATGTTTTTTCAATAAATAAATATAATGTATAAATAAATATATTGATACATTCTTTGCAAATCTGCAATAACTTGAAAAACTTGAACACAACATAGCCTAGAAATATAAAAAAATAAGAAAAAGGTATGCCATGAATTTATAAAATATATGTAGGTTTCAGTCTATTTTATCCTTTACTACCATAAAATATACATAAATGCATTATAAAAGTTAAAATTTATGAAAACTTACACACCCAAACACAGACTGTAGATGCTGGCATTTGCAGTTGAGAGAAATTTAAACAAATGTAAAAATGTAGTATTAAATCATAACTGCATAAAATTAACTATAGTGCACACTGTACTACTGAAATAATTTCATAGCTACCCCCAGTTGCTACAGCAGTGAGCTCAAGTGTTGCAAGCATCAGCTGAAAACAACATGTGACACTAATTTGCTCCACTTGAGCAATTCATCTCTCCAGTAAGTTGTCTATCATAGTAAAAAGAGATATCTTGTGACTCTTGCATATTTCCCCATCATGTTTAGTACAATTCCATAAATGTTGAATAAAACCAGGGGACCCATATGATGTGCTCCCAAGAAGCAGAGAAAAGTCGTAACATTATGAGAAAAAAATGCGTGGTGTGTACCAGAGATTAAGGTTTGCAGCTGTGTGGTTTCTTGCCATTTTAAGATAAAGGAATCTCAGTGTAAGGATAATTGCTAAAGAAAGAAAGAAAGAGAGAGAGAGAGAGAGAGAGGGGGGGGGAGGAAGGGGAAAAGAAATTCATGAATCCATCTCCATAGTTACTCTAGCAGGTGAGAAAACCTTGCATTTTTGCAAAATACCCTTGTATCTTATATAGACATTGTAGTTTTTATGTGGGTGCAGGATTACTATAAAAAGGGTTTACCTACAGACTCCAATATGATTTGAGAAAAACTGGAATGTTTATATAACAACTTAAAGTGAAGGGAAGGTGAATGATCTAAAATTGGAGAATTTAAAGCCAGAAAAGGATGGTTTGATAGTTTCATAAGGAGATTTGGCTTATAAAAAGTCAAGATAACAGAAAAAGCAATTTCTTCCCACCAAGGGGCAGCAGGCAAGTTCCCAAACCCCATTATAAAAAATCAGTGAGGAGAAAGGATATCTCCCTAAACAGGTTTTTAATGCAGATAAACTGTCCAATTCTTTTCTTTTTTCTTTTCTTTTTTTTTGAAAGTGTCCTATTCTTAAGGAAAACATCACACAGGACAAGAGTAAGGAGGAGAAGCAATCACCAGGAATTAAAGCCAGAAGGGACAGGCTAACTCTACTGTTTCGTGTAAATGCAGTCTGGCTTATGATCAGGACTGCCCTTATTTAGAAGGCTGCTAAACCCCAAACTTGGAGGGAGAAGATAAGCAACAGCTGCCAGTCATTTGCTTACACAAGAAGACCCTGGGCAACGGCACCATTTTCTCTGGATTTCTATTGATGCTTTGTAGCTGAAGTCAGCACCGTGCTAGTAAGGGACTGCCTTTTAAAGTTGTTTTGATATTGGACAATGCTGTTGGCCACCCCCATGAGTTCAACACTGAAGATGTCAAAGTGGTCTATTTGCCATTAAACATATTTATAATTCATCTTCTATATCAGAAGTCACAATCACCTTTAGGTTTCACTACAGATGATACTCCTTGAAAAGGAGTTGCCAGTGTTATAGAAGAGAACCCCGATAGAACATCATGAAATCTGGACACTGAAGATGCCATTGTTGTTATAAAAAAATAAATTAAAAAATAAAAAATGTGAAAGCCACACTGAGATACCACCTCACGCCAGTCAGAGTGGGTAAAATGAACAAATCAGGAGACTATAAATGCTGGCGAGGGTGTGGAGAGATGGGCACCCTCCTACACTGTTGGTGGGAATGTAAACTGGTGCAGCCGCTCTGAAAAACAGTGTGGAGGTTCCTCAAAAAACTATCCATAGAACTCCCCTATGACCCAGAAATAGCACTGCTAGGGATTTACCCAAGGAATACAGAAGTGCTGATGCATAGGGGCACATGTACCCCAATGTTCATAGCGGCACTTTCTACAATAGCCAAATCATGGAAAGAGCCTAAATGTCCATCAACTGATGAATGGATCAAGAAGACATGGTTTATCTATACAATGGAATACTACATGGCGATGAGAAAGAATGAAATCTGGCCATTCATTACAACGTGGATGGAACTCAAGGGTGTCATGCTAAGTGAAATAAATCAGGCAGAGAGGGACAGATACCATATGTTTTCACTCATAAGTGTAATAGGGGAAACTTAACAGAGGACCATGGGGGAGGGGAAGGAGGAAAAATAGTTGGGGAGAGGGATGCAGGCAAACGATGAGAGACTTAAATACTGAGAACAAACTGAGGGCTGAAGGGGGAGGGGGAGAAGGGAATGGGAGTGATGGGCATGCAGGAGGGCACTTGTGGAGATGAGCACTGGGTGTTATATGGAAACCAACTTAACAATAAACAATAAAAGAATAAAAAATTTCAGGAAAAAACAATGTAACCACATCAGGGAAGGGAAGATTTTAGAACTAAAACGTTCAGAACCCATACAAACAATGGGTGAATATATGATCACTCTTTTGTGTCAATGAAGTGATTATAAAACAGTAAAAAAAAAAAAGTGTGAAAGCCGTCAGGCCCCAAACAATAAATCCTTGCTGGAGAAAACTGTATCCAGATGTTGTGCATTACTTCACGAGATTTACATCAGAGCCAATTAAAGCTTGAAAGACAGTGTGGATACGGCAGGAAAAAAATAAAGTTGGAGGGTGAAGGGTTTCAATATATGAATCATGAAGAATTCAAGAGCTAATAGACATCATGCCAGAGGAATTCGTAGAAGACAATCTGATGAAGATGAGTGTTTCTCTGAACCAGTGCTGGGCAATGAGGAAGAAGATGTAGAAGAAACACTGGCAGAAAACAAATTGACTTTACACATCTGGCAGAAGTGTTCCAATTTTTCAAGACTGCCTTTATGACATGGACCCATCTATGATTTGGCACTGATACTAAAACAAATGATGAAAAAAGTGTTGGAACTGTATCGGCATATTTTTGGATGAGTGACAAAGCAGAAAACTCAGAAAGAAAGTACGATGCATTTCTGTAGCTACAGTGGGTGTGTCTGCCTCGACTTCCCCCACCTCCACACTTTCCACCTCTGTCATGCCTGAGACAGCTAGACCAACTCCTCCTCCTTCTCCTCCTCCTCCTCCTTCTCCACCTACTCAATATAAAGATGAGGACAAAGATCTTTATGATGATCCACTTTCACTTAATGAATAGTAAGTAATCATCACAACATACATCATGACATACAATAATAAACTTATCTGCCATACATTTGTGTGCTTTCGTGTGAAAATGTAATAACTGTACAACAGGAACTGTGTCATCATCATCATCACTGGCTAAGTATTCATCATGTAGAGCATTTTATGCAAGTTTTGTGTGGAAGGTGATAGTCTATCCTTATGTAGGTACAAGGTCAGCAATCCTTAATATAAAATTAATAACATTCATTTTCTGCAAACACCAGCTGTAAAACATAGATCTTGAAGCATCCTCTGATCCCCAAGTTCCCTGTACTGTCCAAGCCACCATTATGTCTCACCTGGTCTTCTATAATAGGCTCTCAATTGTATTTCCAATTTACTTTTGCTACTTAATAAACATACTTTTAATTTAAAATATATTTATATCATTATTTTAACTATATAAACTTTAAACCTTTTTTCTTCATGTTTCAGTTATCATCTCTGTGCTCGGCTTTGTCAGATGCTACAGATATGTGATCAGGTTGTACACCTTCCCTATCCAGAGGATTGTGGAGAAATCAAGGATAAGAGCCTGGAAAAAAA